>JAEMWC010000178.1:1005000-1052500 GCA_016490735.1 Pachyseris speciosa | reverse complement strand
CGATTGAAAGGAATGGTGAGAAAAATGAAGATTTTAAGGTGATTAAAAATCAAATTTGGAGGTTAAAAATTAATGGACAAACACCAAACAGTTCGTCCTCGACCTGACATGCACCCATGTTGTAGTGGACTGAGTGTTTGTGTATGCCTTATTTTCCCTTTTTAATTTCTTCATCAAATCACTTCTTATTTCATCAACATCCAGGTATAATGCCCCCTTAAGGACGAAGATTTTTAAGTAATGCTTGCGTTCTCTGCATATGGCAACAAAATGACAATATGCAAATTAGGTTGAATTTCAGCCAAATATCTCACACTTTCACTACATTTTTTAAAGCGGCAGCTGAAAAACCCAGACTAATTTTTACATACCCTGAAAGAGTAGCATATGGGTAACTTATGGGCACAAACCTAGCCTGATTGAGGGTTTCCCACATATCGAAAGTTCCATTCGTAATTATGGGCTAAATTTACCTGCGAATGCTGTTAGACAATACGCTAACTTTGAACGTGTTTTGCTGATATCAGAAATAATTCTGAAGCCCCTAAATCAGTATCGATACAGAGAAAAATACGTCCTCTTTTTAGCTGTTGCCATTTAATTCCCATGTTATGGCCATTGCTTCTTGAGCGAGCGCTGTTTTGCAAAAGGTATTTTCGTTAATTAATTTGGCCATTTTTAGGCCCGCAAGAGTGCGTAATCAGTTTTCTCGAATATTAAAAAAAATGGGTCGTATTATGAGAAAAAGTCCAGAACCTTTAAAAACTCATCAAAACCTGTCTGCAAACTGAAAATGAGGACAGGTTTGGTTTCTTACTGTGGCTGCTATTTTGTGATTTTGCTCGATATTTCTGTGCATTTGCTCTTAAGGCTTCAACCATACCAGATTACAGTCAAGTATCGCAAAGGAGAAGCAAACCCTGCAGACTCCCTGTTGAGGCATCCGAAAAAGCATGCAGCCATTACGAGTGAACAGCAGAAACTCAGAGGTTGTCATCAAAGGGAAGGCAAGTATTTCGCAAAGGATAGCTGACCGTGTAATGGAATGGTCCTCTGAAAATAGAGTACAACTGAATAATGATAAATGTAAAGAGCTTCGAATTACTTTCAGTAAACAGAAGCAGGAGTTTCCTCCAATCATAGTTAATGGGAAAGGTGTAGAGACCGTAAAGTCTGCAAAACTCCTAGGGGTTACCATCAGTGATGATCTGTCATGGCATGAGCATGTAAGAGAGGTTGTAAAAAAGGCCTCTAAGCGTTTGTATTTTCTGGTGCAGCTTAAGAGGGCGAGACTCCCGACAAGTGAATTAGTATTATTCTATTGCACTTGCATTCGATCTGTACTTAGCTATGCAGTACCGGTGTTCTATTACTCGCTGCCATTGTATCTCAAGACGGAACTGGAGCGTGTCCAGAAAAGGGCACTGGCTATTATTTTCCCGGGGATAGACTACAGCGATGCTTTAATCAGCACTGAATTACCAAGTATTGAACGTTACAATGAAAATATTTGTAAGAAGACTTTTACTACGATCCTAAATGATAAGAGTAACCGCCTAAGAAATCTTTTACCTTCAGCCCACAAGTCGTCTTATTCTCTAAGACGATGCAGGCGGTTTGAAACACCAAGGTGGAAAACAAATAGATTTAGGGATACATTTTTAATGAAATCTTGTATTGAGCATGATATTATATAAATATAGTTTTTATTAATGTTAATAATAGTTTTTATCATTCTACAGTATTTAATTTTAGGCTTATTATTATTCTTACATTTGTCGTATTATTAGATATTCTATTACAATTACTGTAAATACGCAATTCAGCCCTTAGAGGGCTGCCATGTATTTGTGAAATAAACCTACCTACGAAAGTAGCAGAGGAGTGAGTCAGCTACCTTGCAGCTACTTCAACCCACAAAGACTTGAGGACACAAGATATCGAGGCAGCCACTCAGAGTGACAAAACCATTCAAGCCGTATCAGAGGCTATCAAGAAAGGCAACTAGCACCACGTGGCAAAGTGTCCCTGTGTCGACACCCCAGAATTTCACCTCCTAGAAAGAGTGAAGGACGAGCTTACTGAGAGCGCATCTGGCAACCTCATTTTACACGGAACCTGCAGTCATCCCAAAGAGTCTACAAGATCACATAGTCAACCTCGCACACAAAGGGCACCAAAGCCTAGTGAAAACAAAATCATTATCACGCTAGAAAGTTTGGTTTCCCAACAGTGACACACTGGTGGAAAGCAAGGTGAAATCATGTGACGCATACTCCTGAATGCAAGAGAGAACCCCTGCAGATGTCTCCACTCCCAGGAGCCCCATGGAAGAAAGTTAGCATGGACTTTGCTGAAATCCTGAACAAGGAGTACCTCCTTCTAAGAACTGACGATTACTCAAGGTACCCAGTGGTGGTAACAGTGAAGTCGACCTCAGCAGCAACAGTAATACCAAAGCTAGACAAGGAGTTCTCAGAATTTGGAGACCCAGACGTAGTGAAATCAGACAACGGTCACCCTTTCAAAAGCACGGAATTTGCATCATTTGCAGATGACCTTGGCTTCAAGCATCGTAAGGTAACCCCCAAATGGCCAAGAGCGAATGGAGAAGTCGAAAGGTTCGTGCATACTGTGAAGAAAGTCATCAAGACAGCAAAGCTAGAGCACAAGAACTACAAGCAAGAGTTAAACAAGCTACTAAGAAACTACAGCGCTACACCCCACAGTACAACAAGGACTGCTCCAGCAACAGCATTGTTTGGCAGGCCAATGAGGACGAAGCTACCTGAAGTGACGACACCCTGCTCAGACAATGAAATCCGAGAATGCGATCGAGCTGCGAAAGCAAAGATGAAGAAGCACACAGACAACAAGTGGTATATAAAGCCATCTACTGTGAAAGAAAGCGACACAGTACTGATCAAGAGAGATTACTCTAAGAAGAAAAGCGACATATTGTATGACCCAAGACTGCACACTGTTGTAAAAAAGGGATCCATGATAACGGCTGAAGACGATGATGGCGTACCCATTATGAGAAACTCTTCGTTGTTCAAAAATATGACCGCAGCTGCGAAGGAAGACAATGTTATTAGTGAGGAGTGAGAAAAATCCGCTGATGTTGCAGCACCGATGCAGTGAGAAGACTCTGCTGATGTTGCCGCACCGATAGTCTGATGCTGCTCCGCCAAGACGCTACTTGAAGTGTATGCGAACATGCTCAGTCAAGTTTGATAATTACATTTGCGACTGACAGTGTAATGCAAAACTTTGTTAGGCTTTGAGGACTCTGAACTGTTTCTTTTTCTTTGAGCAGCATTTATTTTTTTGTTTACGTTTGTTACACTTGATTAACAATATTTGATTCGTAATCGTTTATCAGCAACACACGAGAATTTTCTCCAGAGGGAAGAGATGTAATGCAGTTACCAAATATAGTAAGGCATTGTGAAAAAAAAAAGAGATCCCGGATGGGAGAGCACGAGGAGTAAGATGGCGAGTCAATTTCCTTAGTGGCTCCAACCAAACGAGACCATATTTTGTGAAAAGAAGCAAACACAATTTAAATCAACAGTGCCATCTGACAAAGACACCAGGAGAGGCCCCAGGGGTGCAATATTCATTTCAGGAGCTTCTGAAAAATTATACGTGTATCTCAGAACTGGTGAGTGACAGTTTTCATTAAAATTCTGAAAACTCCTTCGGTATCAAATTAAAGTGGCCTTTTTGACTCCGAAAAATGACACTGACAACAACCCCACTCCAAATGAGCCAATAACAGTAAAAAATCAGTGCTGATGGTGCCTTGGTGTCAAGTAACACAAATTATGTTATCCTCTCTTTTTTATACAGAAAGGACAAGAGGTGACGTCTTCGAAAGGTAATAATAACAAGTTAGGGTTAGGGCACATCATGCAAGTTACGATGATCTCAGTGTCTGAATGCTAAATGGTCTTATGCTGCACCACAAATAGTTCAGTGACAAATTCATCCTACAAATAGCTAATGGGTGTAAATAGGTAGCCAGTAATAAAATGAATATAATTCCAGGGTGCTGACCCTTTACATTGAAAGTGTACCCTGCACTTGCAACTGAAGGATTGCTATTACTGGTGTTAATAATTGTTATGAGTGCACAACATAATATGCCAAAGATAACTGTATGAAGAGATTTAACTTTCAACCTTTGTTGGCAAAGATTCCTGACCTGCTGCATGTACTCTATGGTGACCAGTTGGGAAGCATGCTAAACAGGAAAGGGTTTTTAATTCAATTTTACCTTTTGTTGTTCAGCTAACCACACAACAGCCATCATACACGTTCCAGAGACATGAAACGCAAGAAGTATCCAGAGAAATAAATGAACTGCAAGAAGATGGAAGTGTTCACATAAATGGTGCAAACATTCCAGTAGAGCTTTATTAAGGTAGAGATTACAAAGTAAGCACTTTTTCAAATCACTGCACATCTAGTAGGTACATGTACACATAGAGTCAGTGTGGTACATTGTACATGTATTAAAACAAGCAATGTTGAACTCGTGTATCAATATTTCTCAGAGAATATTGTTAATCTTAGAGTATTTGACATCAATATTGGCCCAGCCGCATTACACAGAAAAATACAAATTTTATTTGCTCACCAGTAGTAGCCAGTATGTAAATAGGATTGCCATCCCTCTTTCCAAAATACACCTATTTGGCCAGATATTCTTCAAGTTTTAAGGGACAAATTCCAGCTTCCCAGAATTTTAAATGAGTTCTTGAGGCTAAATAACATCAACCTGCACCTACAATCTTCGTCAATTTAGCTCAGGACAGTTTCACGATCGAGAGGCCTAAAGTGTATGTTGTCCTTGACCACCTTAACAGTTCAGTGGTGTTTTTGTTTTCTCCTTCCCCCGCCCCCTAGTTCAAAGTTGGATGTTTAGTGGATAAAAAAAGCAGGAGAATTGTTTCGAATAACATTGACCCAACATTGAAAAGGGGGAGGGGAAAAACATTAATAAGACGAATTATTTCAACCTTCCCAAGAGATTTGTCGAAGATTGTATGGCTGCAGGCAAAAAGGTTTTAAAGTCCAAAAACCACAAAATGCCTTACATAATCATGCTTTACATAAAATAATTTTGACCAGATATAGTGTGAGTCCCTTTCTAAACAAGGAGACATATGTTCTTCTATTTCAGTTTCTGTTGCTACTGATGGATCTGAGTGGTCCAACATCAAATTTTTCCTGTCTCAGGTGTACAATACACAAGGATAACAGGTATTCCCAAGTACATGCATGTTTGACACCATTGATTCTTGAATCAACATTGCTGAGGCACTAACCCATAAAAACGTCCCATGAAGCACACTCAACTTTAACAATTATGGATTGTACAGCCTTGGCCTTGGTCGTTGAAATGGTGAATACTGCTGCTGCCAGATAAATCACTATCCAGCAGATAAATGCTACTAAAACCAATTGAGTTATCCAGTGGAGAGAAATTTATCCAGTGGATAGTGCTATCCACCCTTGGAACAGCTGGGGCCTGGTTCTTGTTGCTAATGCTAATTCATCAGTCGCATTTTCATTAATGCAATGTTATTGTCAAATTTACATTTAATGAAAACTAAAATAACTGAGATAAAATTAGATACTAGGTGCCAAGTATTGGTTGCATAAGTGACAATTTTAATTCTACTAAACAACTAAAATAAATATGGTCGTCTTTCAGTTAGAAGATGCACTGAACTTAGACTCTATGTATTTATTCTTTTTTCACCATAGGTATGACATGTCCAAACCAGACGACTATTATGATTGTTATCGATAATGCAGAACACTTGAAGATCTACGAGTGGTTCAAGAAAAAGAGCAAGAAGAACTTCTGCTATGTGCACCCCCCCCCCCCCCCCCCACTCCTTCACATCCCACTCAACCATGTTGTGCTTGATGAGTTGCATCGGTTACTAAGGGTAACTGATGTACTAACACAAAACATCGTGGATGAAATGATTGAATGGGATGATGAGGATGCCCACAAAAACAAAGTAGCAAATCCTCCACTGATAGGACAGCATCTGCAAAAGGCAGTCAAAGAGATCAATAATAATTTGTGGAATTTCTTTCCACATCTGGGAGAAAACAAATGCCTATGGAAAAGGCTTGGGAACCTGTGACTGGACAAGCCTAATGGGAAATGAGAAAAAGCTCCTCCTAAAACTGTTTCCAGATCGTTTTCTTTCATCTCCACGAAAGCAAACTGTGAAAACTGAGAAAAACAATTTGGAGGGTAAGCAAATGTTTAATAACACCCTTCAAACACAAGTTATATATATTGGACAAGTTGTTTAATTGTTGGAAATTCCCTTTTAGTTATCTTTTTATAATAATTATGGGCAAGGCTCGTAAACTCTTCTGAAAATTCTAGTAATTAAATTTATGGCAATAGAGTGTTATCTGAAATAAAACTGTATATGACTAGTTGGAGAAACATTCACTGTTTTCTTTGCATTCATGTGCATAATCAGACTATATAACACTGTCCAAATTGTAACTCAAAATTTATGTAAGACTAAACAGAACCTATACATTAAATTGTGTTAATTTCAATATTAAGTTTATAACTTTTAATGCAATTTGATATAATCCATATGATTTCGTACACAGGACTTTGGAAAGCTCTATTTTGAGAAGATCTCACAGCTTGGACTTGTTGATGCTGCATCATATTGCAAAGCAGGATGCACACAACTTCAGGTACAATTATTCTCAGACTATTTTAAGTAAGAACGTGAAATACACCTCAAGTCTAACATTACTTTAACTTGTTCTGCTTTGCACTGTAATGAACAGTTGGTGTAACATGTATAAAAGGCAAATAATTTACATAATTAGAGGCAGCTAGTTTACTATTCTATTACAAACGTCGTAGTCACCCTGTTTGCATCATTCTCGTGTTTTGGGAGTCAATGCAGAGATTGAAGACCCTGTTGTCCGGCCGTCCAGAGCAAGGTTGTCGTAGGTCTCTTTCACATGTTGCAGCTTCCAGCGGTTCTGGCTGTAGTTCTTTGCCTTCGCGAAGCAGTGTCCGTGAACATTTGCAACGTGGAAGTCATTCCACTTCTCGCAGCCCTGAGCCCCCAACTTGGGCTGAGGAAATTTTCGAGGCTCTGGTGGTGAAAACGGAGGAGGTCAAGGTTGTCAAGGAACAGCTTAACTCTCTAAAATGCAAGTCTGCAGGGGAGGAGCCCGAATTTATGTATAAGAGTAACAAGAAACAGTTCAAGTTCAATACTGACATTAAAGTGCTACTACGATCCAAAAGTCTCTCGTCTTTTTTCTTCAAATTTCGAAAGTGTGTGCTTAACAACCGACTCGCGAAATTTCAAGCTTTAATTTGGAGAATTCAGTGTTTTATTTTCACTGAAATATTTCTATTTAGTGTCCACCATTACTAACTTCAAAATCTTGAGAGAACTGGATTGAGGACATAATGACGTAGAAAACTCACAAGCGTAAGAATGCAGTGTGTGTAAACCCGGCTGATTTAGTATGCAGCACCGGAATTTTGAGCTTTCAGACTCTCAAACTCGTGTTTTGCATACTTAATAAGCTGCATTCACACACTGTAATTTTAAACCAGTAAGTAAATGACGTCATTTTATCCTGGGTCCAGCTCTCCAAGGCCTAATCGGTCAGTTATGAACGTGAGTAATGGCGGACCGTTAAAATTAAAAAGTTGTACTCAAAGTAAACAGTCTTCTGCTTGAAATTAAAGCTTGAAATTTCGCGAGTCGAGTGCTAAGCAAACACACTTTCGAAATTTGAAGAAAAAAAGACAAGTGATTTCTGATCGTAGTAGCACTTTAAGGACAAGTTCAATCAGATTTTAGAGAGGGCTGGGGCGGATGATGCAATCACTAAGATTGCCAATGAAGGATGTCATTCCTTGATAACAGAAATAATTTTCTTTCTACTGCTTATTAACTAACTCTTTTTGATAAATATCGGGATAGCTGGGACGTGGTATAATATTTTGAGGCGGACCCGCTCACTAAAACTGAGGAAGAAGAAAAGAAACTTTGTGTCGTACTCAAGGAAGCAGAGATGTCTTGGGAGAAGCGAAATTGAAAGAATAGCCTCAAAAGCAAAATGTGAACTCGTTTTTAGTCTCAGTCTGCATCTTCCTGAAGCAGCCCCAGTGTATCTTTTGGCCAGTCACATAGAATCGTGGGTTTTGCCCGGATGTTGGTCAGCTTTTGGTTAATCCTGTATCCAAGAAAAAAGCTCTGTTTATCACTGTTTTGGTTGCAGCAAGGCAGGCCATTTGATCAAAGATAGTAAAGTTCCCTCTTTTGCTAAATGACTAGCTGACTCTGGTTTTGAAAAGTTTTCAGAACGTGGTGCGGCTGAACTTGACACACGTGTTTGCTCAGTTTTTTGGATTACAGGCATGTTTGCCGTTCTATTGGGACTTCGTTTGTTCTTAGCATTATTGAAAGGGTTGTAAGTTACCTTTTGTTTCAATTCCAGTCAAGTGTTTCTTTAGTAATCATAGATTCATGTTCTCAATCGCAACTGGTTCAAGGTGATCTTTATCGCCTTGGCCTTCTAGTCAATGAGGAAAAGAGCAATTTTGAACTGTGCCAAAAGGGGGAGCATTTAGGCTTTCTTTTGGACCTTACCAAAGGAGAATTTAGTATCCCACCAGGCAAGATTGATCACCTGTTTAATCTGATTTCACTGTGTCTTCACTATCTTTCACCGTCGGCTAGGAATGTGTCTCGTATTTACGGGTACCCTTATTTCCATGGAGCTCGTATTAGGTCCAGTTGTTCATTTGTGCATCCAAGCCTTGTTTGCAGTCCTTAATAGCATTCATAGCCTTAGTTGAAAGGTGGCTTTAACACGTGAAGCTGTGGAGGAACTTAATTTTTTGGAGAGATAATTTGTGAGAGAAGAGAGAGAAGTTTGTGCAGCAACCAATCTGGAGGCCTTCCCCAAAGATAGAGCTTTTGTCTTATTCTGATGCCAGCAATGTGGATTTGGCGGGATTTATTGTTCAATTTAGCACGCACATCGCCTTGGTGAATTGGTAGGGTTCGGAGGCACTGTGCAGCTCTTCTTTCTGTGAGATTCGTGCAATTAGATTTGTTTTTCAGTCATTTTCCAGGCAAGCATAGATCTGACAATTACAGCATCTGCAGCATATTGTTCATTGGCAGTAGTAAGCCTCATTTGCACAACAAAGCAGTTGCCATTTACAATTTGTGCCATGAAGCAAGTATTAGCTTTTCTGCGGAGTGGATACCCTGCCACTTTAATTTCAAAGCTTACGATTGGTCCAAAGTTGTCGACACTGATGACTGGATGCTAAACCCTGTCCACTTTCGCCAGTTGGATAATCTGTGGGGACCCCACACCATGGATCGTTTTGCTAGTCATAATTCTTTCCAGTTGCCCAGGTTTTCTTCTCGATGGTGGTGTCCTGGGACCGAAACTGTTGACGCTTTTACCATCAGCTGGGGAGGGGAAAACAATTGGTTGGTTTCCCCAGTGTTCCTTATTCCCAGAGTTATAAATCACATGAATCTGGGTAAGAACAGGGCAGTCTCATTACCCCCTTTTGGCAGTCTGCTCATTGGTGGCTGTTGCTGTCTCAAAGCTCTGGCTTTTCCACCCTTTTGTTCTTGACTAACGCGAGATTCCTTTTCATGAGTCCACCTTTCTCCCTGGTTCCGCAACAGGCATGGTATTCCCTCATGTAGGGTATTTGCTTTGAGAATTGTGTTTCCTTAGTTTTGCTGTGGAACGTTTTTCTGCATATTAGGTGAGTAGCTTGAACGAGTTGTTCAGCCTAATTATTTGTTTTTGTTTTGTCTGAGCCTTTTTTGGCCTAAGAGTGGGCCTTTTGCTCTCTGTAAGTCAGTGGACATGGAGCTGGACTAGTGCGCACGAATTGTAGCTGAAGCAAGCCAGGTGGGCAGTGGCAATACCGTAGTGTGTTCATGTTAGAGTCAAGTGGACTCGTCTATTGTGGGGATTTGCTTACCAGTTGTTGTCGAGTGTTGTTGTGAGCGTACTCTGGTGCTGTGTCAACTTGCCATGTGGGCAGTTTTCTTTGCTGATGATGTGAATTGTCTGCTTATCCCGCACCACATTCTGATTGTCAGTTTTTTGGGAATTCAAGAATGCTCAACTAACTCAAAGTCCAGGAAGGGCTTGATAAAATAGCAGGGAAGAGTAGGGCTGAACGGCGTGGTATTGTTGAAATGCCATTTCAAGCAGGTGACAACTTGTAAGCAGATAAAGGATTTGACATCTAGGACTTGCTGGATCCAATTGGTGTTAAGTTAAAATGCCTCCTTTTTTGGCACATGCAAGACCAAATGCCTGCTCAAGATGTTATGGAGTCAGCAAATAGCTGCTGAGAGAATACATGTTGAAAGGGCCATTAATAAAATAAAAACCTTTCACATATTTAATCAAGTAATTCCGTTACCTCTGACTGGTTCTATCCAACCAGGTATGGCCAGTATGTGGATTACTGACTCTGTTTCAAAAACCTATTATTTCATAACACCATCAACAGTTGTAATTCTCTGATATGACATTCATGTTTACCTAAGGCAGAGATTAACATTTACCTGCAATTTTTCTTGTTAAGATGCACTTTTTCACCTTGACCAACCTAATTAAAACTGTACTTTCTAACAAGCTGAGAGAACAATGAGAGAATGGGAAGAGAGGGAATACTTAATGGTACACTGTCTTGCATTGTTAAAACAAGGAGGTAATGACAGACAATCCTCTCTATTGTAGACACTTTTAATTACCACATGTAAGTTTGTAAATCAGTTAATTAAATAAACTTATTGAAGTGCCTTCTGGAATGGATGCCTTTACTTTAACTTCGTTTAGAGCAAAATGTAACATATTTTTCTCTTAGAAACATTTGAATTACAGCATTTAAACTGATAATATTAATATCTGAGGTTCTTTACAGCTTCATGGTCTCTGGCATTTATATGTTATAGGTAGGAGTTTGTTAGTTTGGTAATCGTTAATTTCCAAAATGGTTCATCAACCTTTATTCGCTGTATAATAAGGCCTTTCTGGAAAAACACTACAAAATCACACCACTTCAATCCTGTTGCCACGGTGAACAGGATGAAATAAAAGGTTGGCGTTGACATTGACGTTGATGTGACAGCAGGGCAACATGTTTCTAAGCCTGCTAAAAGAAATCCCAGTGATTGTGATATTGAATGTGAAATGGTTTCCATTGATTTAGATAATGCAGGCAACGACATAACTGATCATGTTGCAATCAATTGTGATGAAAACACATCGATTCCTAAACCTACTACCAACAATTAAGAGGGCCCAGAACATGATTCAACTGCCCATGATTCAACTGGCAGGATCAAATAGGACCTATTAAACGAAAATTTTCGCGTCGTACAGGAGAAAGATTGTCAACCGAGCAAATGAAATGAGGAGCGAGGGTTTATTATTAAGTGTCTGGACTATGGATAGAAAAACTTATGTGAAGACATCGCCTGAAGGTAGGCCGATTCAAATCAACAAGAACATCTAAAAGCTACCAAGATCTCAAGGCTATTCAGGTTAATTCAGATCATAGTTCTTAAACTGGGGACAGGGATGGATTTAGACATAGGCTAACTCCCGTAGCTTATTTTATTTTGGTCTTTGTGTTTGTGTTTGCATCATTAATTACTCTCTTTAAATTATTTATTTATTTATTTTTTTCCATGTTATAAATAACTCCATTAAATTTGATGTTTTATCCTTAAATGTACGGGAAATTAGGGATCAGACCAAAAGGAGGGGGCATCTTTTTGTACTTGAAGGACCGAACGGCAAATGTTTTTTCCTGCAAGAGACATATTCAGTACCTGACGACGAAAATATTTGGAAAAAGGAAAGGGGTGGCGAATAGTCTTCTCACATGGTGCCAATCACAGCAAAGGTGTTTGCATTATAATAAACCCTTCCAGTAACATCCAGGTTTGTTATTCTTTTGCCAGTCCCTCAGGTAGAATAGTGTTAATTACAGCCACCTGTGATGGTCAAAAATTAACTTTGTGCAATGTTTATGCCCTGTAGAAAACTGGGTCCGACTATCACATGAGTTCTCACGTTATACCCCCCACGAACTGAACATTGAACTCGAGCAGTTTTCTGAGAATGTCGTCTTCTGAATGATGCGAAGTTTTATTCTCGATCTTAACTCTGAATACAGTCTAGAATTATCTCAACGAAGTTGTCCTACATGTATATGGTTTATACATTTGGTGCCGAGACCTGGGAACTCAGAAATCTGGAGTTAAATCGCCTTCGAAGTGGTCTTATGAACAGATTGTTGTAAAAGGGTGAATCTGACAACTCGCGGGAACCATGACTGGGAAGAAGAAACTGAAGAATCTGATAAAGTTTCGCGACAGCCATCGAAAATTTGTGCGGAAAACAATCGCTGATGCTCAAGAATTAATTGCTGGAGGGAATCCCATCGAAGTGAAGAGGCTGAAACTTCTTTGTACCGCTCTTCAAACCAAGTGTTCGGAGCTTCAGGTTCTGGATCGCGACATAGTCGAGCTTCTAGAGGATGAGTCAGAGATTGATACTGATGTTTCTGAGAGCTGTAATCTAACAAGTGATATCCAGGAGTGTATAGTGGATTTAGAATCTGCATTGGCAGCGCAAGAATCACAAGGAGAGAATTAGCAATTGCCCCCAGTCTCGCAGCAATCCATTTCTCCAGAAAGCGCGGGAATTTCCCAAAGTTGCACTTCGAAAGTTTACATGCACGCAAAGCTACCTAAGCTTGAGCTGAGAAAATTCCACAGAAACCCCATTGAGTGGTATCCCTTTTGGGAATCTTTCGAGTCAGCAGTTCACAAGAATCCAAACCTGTCCGGAGTGGATAAATTCAACTATCTAAAGTCGCTCCTAGCAGGCACTTCCCAAAGTGTGGTCGCTGGCCTTGCCCTGACGAGCGCTAACTACGAAAAGGCAGTCGAATTGCTCAAACGAAGATTCGGAAACCGACAGATTGTGATCTCTAGCCATATGGAGGCGCTCACAAAAATTCCCAAAGTGACATCGATAAGTGAAGTTAAGCGTCTTCGAAGCTTGTACGATACAGTGGAGTCGCATGTTCGTGGGTTAGAAAGTATGGAAATTTCTTCTGATATGTATGGTTGCTTCTTAACGCCGATTATTATGCAGAAATTACCGGAGGAATTCAGAATTGCTATTTCACGGAATTTGGAATCGGAAATGTGGGAATTGAAGGATATTTTGCATGAATTTCACAAGGAACTGCAATTAAGAGAACAATGTCTGGTGAACTCGAAGGATCTCAGGCCCTCAAGCTCTTGTCAAAGAGGTGAGTCACACTTTTCTACTTCTGCTTTGTACTCTGACAGTGCTAGGAACAAGCAGTTCTCTCGTGTGTGGTGTCCGTTTTGCAATCAAGACCATCAGATCTCTAAATATAATGTCACAAGTGCTGAGTCTAGAAAGCAAGTTCTTAGGAGGAAGGGCAGATGTTATCTTTGTCTCAAACCTGGGCATCTGTCACGCAACTGTAAGAGCACTGTGAAATGTTTCAATTGTCAAGGAGCCCATCATGTAGCTATTTGTGATAGTTATGAACAAACTCTGGGAGGGCAAGAACGAGTTGAGAATGTTGCCAATGTCTCTACTAGTATGTACGTGGATCAATCAAGAGGGTCCGTGTTGTTGCAGACTGCAACTGCTGAAGTTGTACGTCCAGACAATGACAGCCATCCACTAAATCTCCGTCTCGTTTTTTATTCATGCAGTCAGCAATCTTATATGACTCAGCGTGTTAAAGACAAACTGGATCTACAAGTTCTTGGTAAAGATTCACTTCTGATCAAAGCCTTTGGAGAATCAGATGCCAGGCTACGAACATGTGAAATTGTTCAAGTGGGCATCAAAACCATATGTGATGCAACTGTGTATATTCAAGCTTATGTAGTACCAGTGATATGTGCCCCCCTGACTCAACAATCCACCGAGCTTACTCAGTGTAGCTACGAACATCTCCGTGATCTTCCTCTGGCTGACAGGGCTGGTGGAGGAGACGCGACAGTCAGTATTCTCATTGGTGCTGACTACTACTGGTCCTTGGTTGAAGGTACTATCATAAGGGGTGCGCCATGGGAACCTGTTGCCCTAGCTACGAAACTAGGATTTGTCCTCTCTGGACCCACTATGGTCATGACTGACAATGACCATGCCAACACTGTGAATCTTACCGCGACTCATGTTCTGAAAGTAGAATCAAGTGTTGTCCATCATGATGAGCTTGCATCTGAACTGAGAAAATTCTGGGACTATGAATCTCTTGGAATCCAAGATAACAGTGTGACTCTGTACGACAAGTTTGTCAGTGAAGTTGAATTCGTGGAAGGAAGGTATCAAGTGCGGCTACCCTTTAAGGAGGATCATGAACTTCTTCCAGATAATTTTGTGTTATGCAAATCAAGGTTGGTGTCACTCTTGAAGCGTCTGAGTCTTAAGCCTGATGTGTCAAGGCACTACAATGATGTCATACAAGAGCAGCTGAAAGAAGGAAATGATGAACCAGTGGAACAAGGGACTAACAATGGTGTGGGAAAGGTGCATTACATCCCTCATCATGAAGTGATTCGTGTTGATAGGGAAACCACAAAGTTGCGCGTGGTTTATGATGCCAGTGCTAGAGCAGAAAGAACCACACCTAGCCTTAATGACTGTCTTTATGCTGGTCCACCGCTGTCTCCCCTTATTTATGACATCCTGTTGAGGTTCCGTGTTCATAAGGTGGCCATCACAGGAGACATTGAGAAAGCCTTTCTGAATGTTTCAGTTGACCCAAGAGATCGTGACTATCTTCGCTTCCTGTGGGTTGATGACATTACCAGCAAACACCCGAATCTTCAAGTTTATCGATTTGCAAGAGTTGCTTTTGGCGTTTCTTCAAGCCCCTTCTTGTTAAATGCAACCATTCGTCATCACCTTACCTCCACTGACATTTCCAAAGAATTTGCTGAGAGTGTGCTGAAAAGCTTGTATGTGGATGACTTTGTTGGCGGAGACAATTCTGATGATCTAGTTCTCGAGATGTACAACAATCTGAAGTCATCCTTCAAGAGTGGAGGATTCAATATGCGAAAGTGGGTTTCTAACTCTGCACTAGTACAGGAAAGAATTGAAGAATCTGAAAGTGAGTCGCTCCAGGTCAATGAAGTTCCAACTCAATCTGCTGAAGAACACCAGGTTAAAGAGGAAGATCAGACTTTCTCAACTTCTCTGTTCGAGACAAGGAACAACACCAGCACAGTAAGGTGTAAAGTACTTGGAGTTGGATGGGACAGTCAGAAAGATGTGCTGTCCCTGGATCTGGCCTCTCCATTGGGATCCAAGAGTAGTGATCCTGTTACAAAGAGAACTATTCTTGGTACGACAAGTAAGCTGTATGACCCCCTTGGTCTACTGAGCCCGGTCATCATTCTGTTGAAGATCATCTTCCAATTTGTTTGTAAGTCTAAGAAGGACTGGGACGACCCTGTTGATTCATTTCTTCATGAACAGTGGCTGAAGCTTGTTCAAGATGCGAAGGAAGTCGGAGCAGTACAATTGAAGAGGCATTATTTTCATAGTTCGTCATCAGTAGATTTGCAAAGCGTCCAACTCCATGGATTTGCTGATGCATCTGACAAAGCATATGGAGCAGCTGTCTATTTACGCATTGAATTAACTGATGGAATTGTATACACCCAGCTTGTGTCATCGAAAACTCGAGTTGCACCCATCAATGGAGACACTATACCCCGACTGGAATTACTGGGTGCTCTAATTCTGGCCCGATTGATTAACACTGTCTTGACAGCATTTGAAGGAACACTGAACGTTGATTCGGTATTCTGCTGGTCAGATTCTCAAATTGCTCTGTGGTGGATTTGGGGTGCAAACAGAGAATTTAATCAATTCGTTCAAAATAGAGTGGTGGAGATTCGTCGACTCGTGAAGTCAACTCAGTGGGATTACTGCCCCTCAGATTCTAATCCAGCTGATATCTGTTCTCGTGGTTCATTGGCTTCTAAGTTTGTGACCAATCACTTGTGGTGAAATGGCCCTGAGTTTCTTCTGAAGAGTAAGGAGGTCTGGCCGAATCTTCCAAAGAATTCTGAGGCCACAAGCAATGAATCAGATCCTCGCCTTGAACTGAAGAAAGGAACTTTGACTAGTCAAAAGAAACAGCGTAACAGTACCGTTCTTGCGAACGTTGTCTCTAACAGAGTGACGTCAGGGAATCCAGTAACTCTTGGCTGTATCATTCTTTTGGAAAGGTTCAGTAGTCTACAAAGACTAGTACGAGTTACCGCGTATGTTTTGCGTTTTGTATCTAATCTGAAGCGAAGACGAGTCAAGAAGGAGTTGATTGTCGGAGAATTAAAGCTAGAAGAGCTTGATCAAGCCAGAGAACTTTGGATTAAGGAGGTGCAAAGAACTGTTCTCGAAGACAAGACATTTGACCAGGTCAAGGTCTCGTTATCACTCTTTACAGATGACAAGGGAATTCTGAGGTGTGGAGGCCGTCTCAAGAATGCACCAATTCCATTTAACGCTCGCTTTCCGATATTTCTGCCAAGATTGTCTCACTTCACAGACTTGGTCATCAGTGAATGCCATCTCAAGGTTCTACACAACGGTGTTAGAGAGACTCTTACAGAGCTAAGGTCCTGCTTCTGGGTGACAAAGGGAAGACAAGCTGTGAAGACTGTGATTAGAATATGTTCTGTTTGTAAGAAGTTAGAAGGTAGAAACTACGCAGTTCCTCCTTCCCCTCCTCTGCCTGATTTCCGGTTAAGCAATGAGTTTGCATTCACGCGCGTTGGAGTGGATTTTGCTGGTCCTATGTTTGTCAGGGACGTATTTTGTAAGAAAGGATGAGATGAACAAAGTGTACATAGCCTTGTTCACATGTGCTACGAGCCGAGCTGTTCACCTAGAACTTGTGCCAAGTCTGAATGCAGAAAGTTTTATCAGAGCCCTTACTCGATTTAAGGGAAGACGCGGAACCCCAACCCTGATTGTCAGTGACAATGGAAAGACATTTAAGGACTCAAGGGTGCAGGCCTATTGTCAGCGTGATGGCACAAAATGGAGGTTTAATGTGGAAGCAGCCCCTTGGTGGGGTGGTTTTTTTGAACGGCTGGTAAAATCTGTCAAGTTAACTTTGAAGAAGTGTCTACGCAATGCTCGATTGAACTATGACGAACTGTCTACTGCCCTGGTAGAAGTTGAAGCGGTCTTGAATTCGCGTCCACTGACTTACGTCTATGATGAAATCGATGAGCCACTGACGCCTTCTCATCTAGTGATTGGCTGTAGAATTCTGTCAATTCCATCTAAGAGCTCTCCCAACGAAGTTGGACAAACGAAGGAAACGCTCACAAAGAGAACAAGGTACTTACAGCGCATCCTGGATCATTTCTGGAACCGATGGCAATCGGAGTATCTGACACAACTAAGAGAACAACATCATTGTTCTAAGAGAGTAAACTCACTGCGTAAGGTTCAAGTGGGAGATGTAGTGTGCATACACAAGAACAAGATTCCAAGACAGCTGTGGCGCCTTGGAAGGGTTCAGCGTTTACTTCCTGGTCAAGATGGTGAAGTGCGAAGTGCAGTAGTGAGAGTAAAGTCCGGAAATTCGCCTACTTCAGAATGGAGACGCCCCGTGCAGAGGCTCTACCCCTTGGAAGTGAAGCTGGACACCGAACCTGCCAACCCTGAGCCTCAGAGAGCAAACGTTGTTCCTATTAGAGTCGTGAGGGATGAGGATGTCCCTGTTGTAGTAGTTAACTCTAATTAGATTTCGGAAGTCAACTGTATTTTTTTTTTGCGATTAGCCTTTTGTGTGAGATTTTCTTAAACTCTGAACTTTGATTGATGATATCAATCAACGGGGGGAGTGTGTCGAAAACTGGGTCCGACTATCACGTGAGTTCTCACGTTATACCCCCCACGAACTGAACATTGAACTTGAGCAGTTTTCTGAGAATGTCGTCTTCTGAATGATGCGAAGTTTTATTCTCGATCTTAACTCTGAATACAGTCTAGAATTATCTCAACGAAGTTGTCCTACGTGTCTATGGTTTATACATGCCCCAAATAACCAGGCAAACCAACTGAAATTTATGCAAGAACTTAACAACTGTATTATTGATAAAACTTAGCTTCCCTCGCTAAATTGTCGGTGGTGATTGGAATTGCTCTCTGTCGCCAAAAGACAAAGTCGGCGGAGCACACTGGAAACCGACTAACTATAGCAGCCTAATCAAAAATACTATGGAAATGTTTGACTTAGTTGACATTCAATAATTACTAAACACTGTCAATTGCCATCGAACGATGGCCGGAAATGGCCTTGTGTCAGGAGCTAATTTTGAAACTTTGGGACCTAGTTGAACACTCTAGTCTACACAGCCGAAACGTGTAGTCTTTTATTGGTGAAAATATGCAAAAACCCCTGTACGTTTTCAGTATTTCAAGTTATGGCCGTTTGTATCAACACATGAACGAGCATTTGCGACTTTCAGGCCTATAACAAAATTTCAGGCCTATAACAAAATCGACCTATCTCGGGGAGATTTTGTCATAAGTACAGCTTACCTGCTTCACAACTCGGGTTTATTTCCACCTTCAGTCATTTTCCTAGCCTTTACGTCATTGAATTGAATGGCAGTTCCAGCAAATAGGTGGTTAGTGTGGTCGAAACTTGAGCACGGCGTTTGTCGATTTTCTTGTTACAAGAGAATGAACTAAGCTCGATTCCACGGCCACGCTTTCCGATAAACATTCCATTGAAACATCTTTTCAGGGCTGCGTTTTTTCATGAATCAGTCAATCAACTATCCAAATCTTGTATTAAGGAGGAAATCGTGATTTGAAGGCTTTAATATTTTGAAGAAACTCTCACCATCACATCCAGTAGTTCGTTGGAACACGAGGGGTTTACCGAAAAGCTGGAATCCAGAATCTGGAATCCAGAATCTGGAAATTGAAGTCCAGGAATCCGGAATCTAGAAACTGGAGTGCGGAAATCAGAAAGAGCTCACATAGAGGAGAATATTTGAGACCAAATGCCTCTGTTGAAATTATCGAACTGCTCTTTAGCAATCTCAACAAATGTCTTTCAAGATGATATGGAAAATTGGCGTCGATAGCAAAATGTTCCTGTTTTGTATATATCAATAAAGGGGGTTTGTTTCTAAGAATCTGTGGTGCTGCGTTGGTGTGGGAGTGAAACACGAAAATTTGGTTTGTCAACAGAGTTGAAAATGTAAAATGACCAACGTAAAAGGGATTAATAGAGCTGACGTCTCTCACGTTAGCATTTTATCAGAGTGAAGGGCTCTGACAAAAGGCTAACGCTGGAAAGTCAGTTTTTAATCTCTTTTCAAGATCTTGATTTATGCAAATTAGAGGACTCGTGACGTCACAAACTGGACACAAAACGAAGTAAAATCACAAAATATGGAATATCTGTGCAAATACTAAGTCTACAGGGTTGAAATTTTGCAGGGTTGATGTGCTGCCAGAACTATACATTGTGATGGTGGTGATGATGTCACTATAGCAACATACTTGTTACCAGACCTTTACCTCCCCAAATGAGAATTGCCTTATTTATTGCTCCAGAGTCTAACAGACTTTCTTATACTTGTGCTGTGTAATGTCCATATTCGCTCGCACCCACTGAATGAACATCAAGAGCAAATAGCACTTCTTGGGGAGGGAAACTCTGATTTTATCCTTGTCCAAATATAAGAAATTTGTATCCGTGACTTGGAATATGTTGACTAGCCGCAAGTATGAAGCGTCGAATTTTATCTTCGACTTTAATTTTCATTTTTGTTTTGCTTTTGGACCATTTTCTTTCTACAACTTTGGTTGTTAGCACACTGTACATATCTGCAATTTCGATAATTCCGTGCTTATCTGTAACACTTTAATTTAATTTTAAAACATCGCAGGCAATATTGTTGGTTTCGCGTACCGAAAATGAAGCTTGTTTCATTTAATTGGGTGCGAATTGAGTACTGTCTTCTCGTTTCCTCGTCACCTTTGGGAACAATTCTGGAAGCGCACGGACGTATTTATTTACTGGGATTTCGATAATTCCGTGCTTATCTATAACACTCGGCTTTAATTTAATTTAAAACCCCTACAGACATTATTGTTGGTTTCGCCTGCCAAAAGTGGAATCTATTTATGAAATCGGGCTTTGAATGAAAAAAGGAGAACTGTTGCTTCCTGAAACTATCATTCAAATTTTACTCTTTAATATTCTGCTTGATAAAAACACAGCGTTGAAAAGATGTCTCAGATGCATTATGGTTCTGATTGCCAGCTACTTATTGAGACAACTGAAGTGAAAGCAAAATCCATAAAATGAAGGGCAAAAGAGTGACCATTCTGTACCTGGAAATACAGTTCATTTATACAATATTTACAATTGTCCACACTTACGAGATCCCATTGGGACGTGTTTACTACAAATATTGTTAATTTTTCTTGACATAACAGCGCTAACTGCATTTCTAGCCTTGAGATCTTACCTCTTACCTCTCTTAAGCTCTATTAAGCCCCCCCCCCCCCTTCCACTCTCTTTTAAAGTGCCCCTAACCCCAAAAAAAATTTTTTGCCTAAATAAATCTTCTTATCATTCGAAGTATTTCAGCGAAAGAATTATTGGATTTGGTTGAATCCTCGATTTTTTATGGACAGCCAAAGTCTCATTCAATTTGTTGCACGGCCGAGTAGAAGGGAGTCTGGGTCCAATGAGGTTGGTGACGTCATCCCGGGAACGATTGAAAGATAGCTTCTCAGTCAATCTCTGTTTTTGCAAGCGTTTGTTGGGGTCATCTAAGCACATATTGGAGGGTAAAAGCCTGGCAGTAGTCAAAATTGTGTTGGAATCATGTCCTCCTTGTCCTCGGAGTCAAAGTCAGGCTATGTGTAGAGTGACGACCAAATTAACTTCATTTCTGAAGTGGAACTAGAACGGAATCGGCAAGGAGCTCGAAGGAGCCTCATGGTTATGAAGACCAGGAATGGACAGCAAAATTCGCGGAGGAAGGGAAGATGAAAAAGATTAACTTCGTTTATAAGTGTGACCTTCCATGGGAAAACGTACACTAACGCTTAGCCGTTTAAACAGCCTAAGCCGTTCGTTATCCGTTCGTTTGCCGTTTAAATGCCGTGAGAAAGCGTTTGAGGCGTTCATTTTACCGTTTGAACGGCAGGCGCTATCCGTTTAACTTGTTCGCATCGATCGAAATCATTTTCATGTCCGTTTAAACGTAAAAAAGAAACGCAGCGTTTGAAACCGTTGAAATGCTGGGTCATGATGGTCCATCCAAATCGCTATCGTTGTAGTCATCCTAGTACGTTTAAGTGAATCGAAAGTGAACCAGCACGGTGCTCAAATCGGAAGTTGTGAGAGTACGATACATAATTATTATGCCGGCAAGAAGGCATAACCATTGATCGTTTCCAGTCAAGCCAATGTTATTTTGCGACGAATGATAATTGTAGACAAAAACAACACTCTTAACTGTTAGTTATAAAGAAGACATAGTGTCCATATGACATGCCTGAGGAGAAAGCGCAGTGATTGAATGCTGCAATCTTTGACAATACAGCGTCGATCGACGTTCGATAGTCACTGGATGGTGTTCGCGAATTCGGAGCATCTACTGCATGTACGCTATTGCTAGCGTCTTTAAGTCTTGTCATAGTTAGCCTCAATATTCAACGCTTTCAGGCATATTCTAACTGAACAACAGCTTATAAAATTATTTATAAATTAAGTCCCGCGCCTGAAAACGGCCTCACTGTTGATCGGTCTTTACTTTTGACAAACGTCACGTGACGATGTTTCTGTCACGTTGAATAGTCGCCCACGCGAAGGGAATATTATTTTGCAGGGTTAAAACCGCAGGGAATATTGTGAAAGTTGTAGTCTGCGAAACAAAATGAAACGAAACAAAAGGAAAATCTGTAATTTGCGAAATGAGAATCAGTAGTTTGCGAAACGAAAACAACGGAATTCAGCGATTAAGACAGAGTTTTAGATGTTTCAATCCAAAGATATCACATGTTTGTTTATTGTGACAGCACAAATTCGACCACGCTTGCCGGCGCGCAATGAATCGAATAGAGAAACACTCAAAAACTTTGCTTTCAAAGAAATAACTCGTCAGTAAAAGGCGAATCATCAGCACCATTTCATAATGAAATTCACCATTTATAAGACTGAGTATTTATATACATGTGTGCGCATGTGTGCGTACAGTGAGGACGCAACTTATGTAGCTCTGTGGAAATTTGGCCAAAATGGCAAAAGGTGGTCAGCCTGACCAAATGAAATCACTGAAAAAAAGCAATGAAAATCTGAAGCAGCTATTAGAGTCTGCACGAAAGGATATCAAGAGATTAGAAGATAGAGTTGAGGTCCAAGAACATGCATCGAAGGAACAAAATGGCGGATCTTCCCGCGACGTGCAATTAGAGACCGAAAGAAGCTTAAACTGGCTCCACGAGAGAGAAAGCGACATTCAAAGTGAACTTAAATCAATCCGTAAACGGCTTGATGATATTGAAGAAGGTCTCGGTGAACTGGAAGGAATTGTTGAAGAGTTCCAGGAATATAGTTACTCTTTCAATATAAAGATTCTAGGAGTTCCTGAGCTTAGCGATCGAGAGAAGGCCGAAGATACAAGCAACCTTTGCGTTAACCTATTCAATAAGATGGGCGCTGAAGTCTCAATACGCGATATTGATATAGCTCATAGAGTGTCTTTCTGAGACAATTCTCGTACGGGGCCGAAGCCAATTGTTTGCAAGTTTATTCGCAGACTGGCAAGGAATGAAGTGATGTCGAAAAGGAAAGAGGGAAGTTCTGTTGATCCGTCCACTATTGGTCTTCGCGAGGGATCTGATATGTCTAATGTCCTTCTTTTGGATCACCTTACACCTCGTTTGCAGCAGCTATACTCGAAAGCAAAGGAATTCAAATTGAAATATGGTTATCAGTTTTGCTGGGCGAGAAATGGATGTATCTTCCTTCGTTATTCTGCCGATGAAGGTTCTAAGCTGTTGAAAATTCGCACTGCAGGAGACCTTGCTAGATTCGCCCAAGACGAACAAGGGCAGTTAAGCTAAGTACATTTAACTACCTAAAGTATATGTCTTACATTATGTGAATTCTTTTGTATAACAATGCCAATTTCAGTTCAAACTAAACTCACTAAGGAACTTTTTCGTGAATTGCCTTACAATGGTCATAATATCAGCCAATGCCATGGTTCCTTTAATGATTTATTACCGATGGAAAATCTTCCAAGTAAAAAGTATCTTGATCGCTTGCCTAGTCTTAATGATATCGACCTTTTTAGTCTTAACGCTGATAATGTAAATATTAGCGACTCAGAATATTCACCTATTCGTCCCGTTCGATGCAAATATTATTCTCCTCTTAGTTTTAGCCTACTAACGAATAAATTAAACAAAAAGGTATCGAAATCAATTGTCACTTTTTCACAACAACGTTTGTAGTCTAAAAAGTAATCTCGAAAATTTACAAACCCATTTATTAAATGAACGTGACTTTCATTTTAATATCATTGGAGTGACCGAAACTAGAATTACAAATTCAAATTTCATTGACTTCAACCCAAACATAACAGGGTATAATTTTGAATACGTCCCGACGCCTCTTTCTGCTGGAGGTGTCGGGATGTACATTGACTCAGATTTCAAGTATGAAGTCCTTGAAAAGACCTCTAATGAAGCTTTTCAAGCCCTATGGGTAGAAATATATTTCACTAACGCAGCAAATATTATCTGTGGAGTAATATATAGGCAGCATAACTCTCCTGAAACTTTCTTAAAATATTTTGAAGAAAATCTCATTATTTCTTGCAAACCCATCTATATAATGTCTGATACTAATTTAAATCTTCTGCACTTTAACTCCTGTAATTATGTTCAAGACTTTCTTTTCACTTTACAGAGCCTTAACATAACTCCTACAATTGATAAACCAACCCGTGTACACCTAAACTCTGCTACTTTAATTGACAATATTTTCACTAATAAGATAGAAGGAAATATCATCAGCGGGAACCTAATCTCGGATGTTAGCGATCACTTCGCGCAGTTCTGTATTTCACAAACACCTATATCAAAAGAAAAACCGGCCAGATTACTCTCACGAGATTTTTCTAATTTTACAGAGAGAAATTTTATAAATGATCTATTACTTATTAACTAGGATCATTCTGTTCCTGATGACGAAACGAACGTCAATAAGCTCTTTTCGTCTTTTTACAACAAACTAAATAAAATAGTTAATAAACATGCCCCCCTTAAATATACCTCTCGACGTAAAGCTAAATGTTTCTCTAAACCGTGGATCACCTCTGGAATTCGCAAATCTATTCAGACAAAAAATAAACTTCTCTCGGAGGGTAATTCTGCTACATATAAATTATATAGAAATAAAATCTTATCATTAACGAGACTAAGTAAAAAGCTTTATTTCCATAATTACTTTCAGGGAAACACAAACAACTTAAAGCGAATGTGGCAAGGCATAAATGATTTAATACATCGTAAAACGAAGCACACGAAAGTAATTACGAAAATGAAGCACTCTAAAACCCAAGAGATATCCCATGATCCTTTGGTGAATGCGAACATTCTCAATTCTTATTTTGCTTCTGTAGGTAACAGGCTAGCCTCTGAATTGCCAAATAGTAGTAGGCAATTTTCTGATTATCTACCGAGAACCACTTATTCTGGATCTTTCGTATTTGAAACTGTACTGCCCTCGGAAATCGAACTTGAAATTATCATGGCTCCGTCTAATAAAGCCCACGGACTATACTCTTGTCCTATGCACCTCCTTAAATGCTCACGTCAAATTATTTCGAAGCCTATTGCTAATATAATAAACAAATCAGTGCGCATGGGAATTTTCCCCTCTAAGCTTAAACATGCTAAAATTATTCCGATTTATAAAGACGGCAATGAAGACGAACCTAGTAATTATCGCCCTATCTCTCTTCTTTCAGTTTTCAATAGACTGTTTGAAAAGGTAATGTATAATCGACTAAAATCGTTTCTCAATAAATATAATGTTCTCTATGAGTCACAATATGGTTTCCGTGAGCGTCGGTCGACTAACCATGCCATTTTGGACATTGTTAATAAAATTCAATCGTACATGGACAAGGGTATGTTCTCCTGTGGTGTCTTTATTGATTTACAAAAAGCGTTTGATACTGTTGATCACGCTATTCTTTTACAGAAGCTTTCACACTATGGAGTTCGTGGAATAGTGAATGACTGGTTCTCGTCGTACCTGACAAATCGAGTTCAAACGACACAAATTGGCTCTCATGTATCTGAAAAACAAAATACCTTGTGTGGTGTCCCGCAAGGGAGTGTACTAGGGCCCTTGCTCTTTCTCATTTATGTGAATGATATATATAAAGCATCAAACAAATTGGAATTCTTTTTATTCGCTGATGACACTAACCTTTTGTATGCAAATAAAAATCTGAGATCCCTTGAAACTGTAATGAATGATGAGTTACTTAAAATTGTCGATTGGCTAACAGCAAATAAACTATCACTTAATGTCAAGAAAACTAACTATATAATTTTTCATCCTTACCAGAAGCGCTTAAATTACGACGTCAATATTAAAATTCTTGATAGCCGTGTAAATAAATATTTTAACCTTGAACGTAAGGAATACGCCAAATATCTAGGGGTCATGATTGACAACCATCTTTCGTGGAAACATCATATTAACTATGTTGCGCTAAAAATTAGTAGAAACATCGGGATATTAGCTAAACTAAGACATTTTGTTCCTCCCAAAACACTCTTCGGGATTTACAATTCTTTAATCCTTCCTTACCTTTCTTATGGCCTCGTTGCCTGGGGCCAGGCTGCAAAAACTCACTTAGAGAAACTCCTTAAATTACAAAAGAGAGCTGTGCGCCTAATTAACTTCGCACCTTTCCTCTCCCATGCTGTTCCTTACTTTCTCCACTCAAATATTATGCCTGTTACAATGCTTTATTTTAAGCTTTCTTCAATATTAATGTTCGATGTTTACAATAACATTGCCCCTTATAATATTTCCCATCTCTTTAAATCTACTAAGACAATCCACTCTTACAATACTCGCTCCTCCTCTTCTGGAAATTATTACATTAACTACTCTAGACTAAATCAGAAAAATGATTCGTTTTCTACTATGGGAGCCAAAATTTGGAATAGTATACCTGAAAATTTACGAAATTCTTCAAAATCACT
This sequence comes from Pachyseris speciosa, assembly GCA_016490735.1. Lineage (NCBI taxonomy): Eukaryota > Metazoa > Cnidaria > Anthozoa > Scleractinia > Pachyseridae > Pachyseris > Pachyseris speciosa. The sequence continues at coordinate 1,026,067 of JAEMWC010000178.1, read as the reverse complement.
CTTTAAGGAAAAAGTTCATTCAACTCTGTTGAAAATATTTGAAGTTCAGGATAGTTATGCTGACCTAAACACAATAATTTCCGACTTTAAAAACTATTAGCCTCCGCTTATCTAAATAGCTGCCTCGATTTTCTTATTACAATTACTCTCGTGACTGACCCTCTTTATTTTAAATATGGTACTTTTTCTTTTTTGTTTTTCACCTCAACTATTGTATTTATTCTTAAGCCGTCCTCACACCACCTGCCTCGATTAGCCTTGCTATTTGCAGGTGGTGTGATACTTGTATATTTAATGAATGAAATAAAGATGTTGTTGTTGTTGTAGTATTTTGCCGTTTCAATCGACTTTGTGCGCCTTGTAGAACGAGAGATATCACATTTTTGTTTGTCGCGACGACACAATTCACGCTCGCTGGAATAAACAATCACCCTGCGAACCATGCCTGTAAAGAAACTACTCATCAACAAACGGCGCATCATAAACACTTTTGTAAAAAAATTCAGTGTTTAAGACAGTATTTTGCCGCTTCAATCGTCTCTGTGCGCCCTGTAGAACCAGAGATATCACTGTAACATGAATAAAACAGTTTTGGATTGAATTCACTGTTTCATTAATTTGTCAGACTTCATGTCACCGGTTGTTTTGTGCCGCGCAAAAGCCAGAGAGAGAGAAAAAAAAACATCGAGCTCTATTTAGCATCCATCGAGTTTCGTTTATCATAAAATGTGGGGTGTTGGAAATGATAATAAGTTTAGACTTTCTGATATTATGCGGGAATGCATGCCAGGCCACATGTTCGTAAAGATTACACATCAATCAGCGGTTCGAAATATGATCCACATCTTTTCGCAAGCATGTGTTCTTTGGCAGCAAATTACAAAGCTTTAAAACTTACTAAACAGGCAGAATAATTTATGTAGAATCGACCAGACAAGGAAGAAGAAACTCTTTTTATTAAATGTCTTCCAGTGAAAAGCGCTTCGTTCTGCATGCCAATCGGTGGACACTTTGTTGAAGTCTTTACAAGTCGCAAAGTAAAAAGTCGGCCGGTATATCCGGTAACCAAACTTGTATCCTTCTTTAGCAAAAACTACACAATACTTGTTGGATTGAAGAGAGAAGGCGAAGAGGTTGTATTATGCCGGTGCAGAGGTCGGGAGGATATGAAAATGAGTCAATGAAATTAATCACAACGCTTTCTTCACCCGCGTGTTAGCGTCTGTGCTCGTGTGTTGTTACTAATCTTGATTCGTCCTCTTAAGCATTGATTAAGCATTTTAAGTGCGAGAGAAGGAAAAGAAAATTGTATTTTGCCGAAGATGTCGAGACAATTTGAACTGATTCAATAAAAAATCACAACGCTTTGTGTTTGCCCATTCAGCGTTGCGCCCATCCGCTCGTTATTATGTTCGTCAGTGTTCATATTGCCGTTCGTAAAGTTTATTCACCCACGTTGAAACGCTCATCCTTGCCCGTTCATTTAATTTATTCCCACGTTTAAACGCGTACCCTTTCCCGTTCGTTTAATTTATTCACCCGTTTAAACGGAAATGAAAAGCGTTCAAACGCCGTCCAAAAGCGTTTGTTTGCTGTTCGTTATTCGTTTATTTTTGCCCGTTTAAACGGCTAAGCGTTAGTGTACGTTTTCCCATGGAAGGTCACAAGTGTTATCTGCCGTAGCTCGTGGTTCTGTGTTGCTGGTGAGCAAAAGCTCTGATTTAACATTTCAGTCTTGAACGACCGAGTACCCGTGCATCAGCAATGGGAATTGTGCAGCAGTTTGAAAATAATAATTGTTATTTTATATAAACGGCGCACATCCGACTTTAGATCGGTATTTTAAATGAACATCAGCAATTAACTGTAGAAGTGCCTATTTATGGGAGAGTCTATTTATGGTATCTATTCAAAGAAGGATTTGACAAGAGAACGGAAAGTGAGCTCAGCCGACGCAAATTACGGAGGATTAGCTGAACTTCTAGTTATCCTCAGGCAGTACTGTGAACGAAGTCAAGGCAAGGTAAAATAAAATAAATATAGCTTACTGCAATTAAAATTTGAGGCTACGTATCCGTCTAAACTGTTGGTTAGAAATAAGCGAACGCAACTTCGTGATGCGAGAATAATTTGCATATATCTGATGTAAACAAACTAGACGCGATTGGATATATTTTACTACATGTAGCTCCATTTGAACATGAAGTTCGAGTGGCACCATCATCTAAATCAACTTAATTCGGTGAAGTTAATCAATTTGATTTGTAAACACTTCAAATTGTCTTAGCAGTCTACAATGTATTGATCAGTGACATGGGCTTCTGTCAGTGAATTAGCATGGCCTCTGAAATATATTTTGATTGCTGACGTTGGAAACTGGTTTTAATAGAGCGCTTGTGTCGAAGACTGTAGGACTCATGAAGCCAAAAAATTTAAAGGAAGTTAGATTGATGAGGTTTTCCTAAAGGTACACATCGAGGGACAATTATTTTAGCTGCCATTACATTCTGGACTACTTTGTGTCGCTGCGGTTAAATCCTTTGTGTATCCGATACGCAGCACACCGAATATCACGATGCATTGGAAACGTGGTACATGCTCATGTTTAGGTTGTATCACTATACAATAAACGCGTTTTAAAGAGGAGATCTTTTCACTGAATGGACTCATTGGAATTTCTGTTTTCACCGTATAAAAGGGCATAAAATGCTTGTGAGATCAGCCGACGGGAATATGTTTATTTCACGAACAGCCAGTCTGTTTTTGGCTCATTCGTTTGCAAAACATCAAATCTTCTCTTAGGAGAGACATGTTACAGGTGACAATACTATGAATATAAATTATCGGTTAAAATCAGGTCTTATTTGCCCTCAGAGTTAGAATTAGTGCGCTTCCTTCAAAGAACTTTGTAAGCGCAACAGAACTTCCGTTCCCGGGATGACATCATACAAGCGCTGAACCCAATCTCCCCTCAACTCGGTCGTGAAACAAAATGGCGGCGTTTTTGGTCGTAATTTCGAGACTTTACCGGAGCACAGAAAAGCGAAGATTCAACCGAATCAAAAATTTTTTTCATGGTTGTACTTCTAATTCAGAGACGGATCATTTAAAATGAAAAAAATTTTTGGGGTTAGGGGCACTTTAAGCCCCCTCTCTAATAAGCCCCCGTTTGCTAAGTCGGTTTTTGTAATAAGCCCCCCCCCCCCCTTTTGGGACACGACTTTTTGTAATGAGGATAGGATAGGATAGGATAACTTTATTTAGACACAGTAAAGTCATCAGTCACAACTATAAAAACCTAATTATTTACCAGAATTATCACAAATTATACAACAACTAGAAGTACATTATTCTAAAATTACTCTAAATAATCAAAAAATAACTATAATATTAATTGAAAAGATAAAAACCTGCTTTACATGAGTGCCTTGAAAAACTTCTAAATTCAACTTGATGAAAACAAACGCTTGCTGCCAGCCCGGAATGCTCTAAGAGTCAGCCTGCTGCAACTCGATTGGTAAACTATTCCAAATAACTGCTCCAGAGTAGCTGAAACTATTTTTCATATAGTTTGTGTGTGTCTGTGGGATAGCTAGTTTGCCCTCTGTGTCCCTTAAGGTGTAATTGGAGATGCTAATACGGTCAACAAATTTGGAACTAAGGTAATCGGGAGAAAGACCGTTAAGCGACTTATAAACCATCACAGCTTTATGGATTGTTCATTGAGAATCAAGTTTTATCCAAGTTTTTGGATAAGGTTATCAGAGTCGGCATCATAGTTTGAGTAAGTGAGTAGATGCGCCCTCCTATTCCCTTTTACGAAATACACTTTATCCGGCCCAGTTGGTTAGTTTTTAAACAAATATACAATAAAACACACCATATTGTTTCCTGCTCGGTATTAAATAAAGTTTTACCGCAGTTTTTGAGATTTGTACAGAAACTATTTAACACGAAAACGGCGTATTCAAAGATTTGAAATAAGCCCCCCCTCTATTAAGCCCCCCTCTCCAATAAGTCCCCCCCTTAATAAGGCCTGAAATTAAATAAGCCCCCCAAGGGCTTAATAGAGCTTTTACGGTATTTCTTCTGGCCAGAATGCATGGGTACTGGTATGAGCGACACGGACGCAAGTTATTCCCTATGTCATGTCCGTGTTTGTCACAGATCCGTAGTCGCTCAAGTTGGTCAAGGGAAAGATAATATGACAAACCCGACCTGTTGAGGATTAACTCATATTCTTTTAGGGCTTTAATAAGCTGGCTGAGGTGCAAAGTTTTTAACCGGTGATCAATAAATGATCCTCCTCTGCTCTCAAATAAACACTTGTTTTTCATTGCTTTCCCTCATGATTATGACTTGTTCAGAAACACGCAAGCGGATTTACTCATGAGGATCTTAAGGCAGACCTCTGAAAAATCAGCATCACACTGGTACTCCATCTTTGAGTGATCTAAATGTTGGTTCATTTCTTTAACTGATTTAAGCATACAAAACACGATTTTCGTCTCAATACAAGATTTGGATAGTTAATTGTCTGAAAAACCCAGGTCTGAATTTTCATTAATAAAAATGCTTATTGACGCCAATTTTCCATATCATCTTGAAAGACATTTGTTGAAATTGCTAAAAAGCAGTTCGATAATTTCAATAGAAACACTTGGTTTCAAATATTCTCCTTTATGTGAGCTCTTTCTGATTTCCACACTACAGTTTCTAGATTCCAGATTCCTGGACTTCAATTTCCAGATTGCAGATTCCAGCTTTTCGGTAAACCCCTCGTGTTGCAATGAACTGCTGGAAGTGATGGTGAGAGTTTCTTCAAAATATTTAAGCCTTCAAATCGCGATTTCTCCTTAATACAAGATTTGGATAGTTGATTGACTGATTCACGAAGAAACCCAGCCCTAAAAAGATGTTTCAATGGAATGTTTATCGGAAAGCGTGGCCATGGAAATTGTGCAGTTCCAGAAAATATCCATACCCCCCCCCCCACGGAAGGTTTTTTCGTTTTAACCCCCCATCCACTCGGAATTTCCGTTCCAGAGGGGTTTGTGAAGACCCCCCTCCCCTCTGGAATTTCCGTTTTTTCTTTACCCTCATTTCAGAACTCCTCGGAAGTTTCAAGTCATTTTAAATGTCGAAAATTGACGGCTAACAGAGGTACAATCAATTCTTTTTATTACTTTACTACGTTATTTAAGATTTATCCTTTTACTGATGTACGTGGAAAAAATCTTAACAATGCTTGATTTCTTCCAGCAATATTAATTAATTTAAAATACAGCAAAAGGCGTTTGTTGTTGCGTAGTTTAAATGCCTGATTTCCTCGGGAGTTAATATAAGTAAAAATTTTGTAATGAATTATATCTATAGAGAAATTATGAAAATTTGCAATAAAACATCTCTGTATATTTTTTTCAAAATATTTTGATTTCTAATATAACAGATCCAAATTTCGCCGTTAACTAACCTCAAATTATTCGCTTTGTACATATATGCATATAAGAGAATCAGTGACTTCGCGATTAATTAACTGCGAAATGTTCGTCCTAATATATGAGGGAATCAGTTACTTCGCGATTAATTAACTGCGAAATGTTCGTCTGAACATATAAGGAAATCAGTGACTTTGCAATTAATTAAATACGAAATGTTCGTCTGAATACATTAGGGAATCAGTGACTTCGCGATTAATTCACTGCGAAATGTTCGTCTGATTATGTTAAGCAATCAGTGACTTCGCGATTAATTAACTGCGAAACGTTCGTCTGAATATGAGGGAATCAGTGACTTCGTGATTAATTAACTGCGAAATGTTCGTCTGAATATATAAGGAAATCAGGGACTTCGCGATTAATTAACTGCGAAATGTTCGTCTGAATATATGAGGGAATCAGGGACTTCGCGATTAATTAACTGCGAAATGTTCATCTGAATATATGAGGGAATCAGGGACTTCGCGATTAATTAACTGCGAAATGTTCGTCTGAATATATAAGGGAATCAGGGACTTCGCGATTAATTAACTGCGAAATGGTTGTCTGAATATATAAGGAAATCAGGGACTTCGCGATTAATTAACTGCGAAATGGTTGTTTGAATATATTAGGGAATCAGTGACTTCGTGATTAATTAACTGCGAAATGTTCGTCTGAATATATGAGGGAATCAGTGACTTCACGATTAATTAAATGCGAAATGTTCGTCTACATATATCAAGGAATCAGGGACTTCGCGATTAATTAACTGCGAAATGTTCGTCTACATATATAAGGAAATCAGGGACTTCGCGATTAATTAACTGCGAAATGGTTGTCTGAATATATGAGGGAATCAGTGACTTCGCGATTAATTAAATGCGAAATGTTCGTCTACATATATCAAGGAATCAGGGACTTCGCGATTAATTAACTGCGAAATGTTCGTCTACATATATAGGGAAATCAGGGACTTCGCGATTAATTAACTGCGAAATGGTTGTCTGAATATATTAGGGAATCAGTGACTTCGCGATTAATTAACTGCGAAATGTTCGTCCTAATATATGAGGGAATCAGTTACTTCGCGATTAATTAAATGCGAAATGTTCGTCTGAATATTTGAGGTAAACCAGGCATAGAAATCAGAATGGTAGATTTGCAACATGTTTCTTATTTCCACTTGAAACTTACCCCGATTGATAAGAGAAAAGGGAAGACAAGAGATGAGAGAGAAGAACAAAAAAACCCGATATCCTAGTGAAACAAACTTCACGATGTCTTACACGTCCTTCTATCTTTTTTCCGCTGTCTTCTGTTTCTGTGCAAAATAAATTCACACCTTAATGTGTAATATTTCTGTCACCTTTGCTATTTCTTTTCAAAAATCCCCGGGTTTGTCATGGGCATGGTAAACGCCATTTGAAATTGGTTTGCTGTTATCGCATTACAAACTCTTATTGTTAATTTCTCAGTCTTTTATTTCATTGTCTGTTTGAAGCAGTACACGTGGATTCGCGATTAGCTGTTACAGTGATTTCCCCTTCGTTTTACTATATAATCGTCGGCGTTTAACTGTATAGACATGGCATCCTCTCAGCCAAGCCAAAAGTGTGTCAAGTCGTATGCTGAGGTTGTTAGTGGAGGAACATTTTCGTGGTCACATTTGCAGACAGAAAACGAAGAACGTGCCATGATCCTTGCCATCAGGAACTCATTGCAAGGGGAAACGGTTCGTTCATCATTTCATCATCAGAGGCGATTCGCATATTGGTTTTGACTTACGTTTATTTTCTATCATTCAGAGTGCTGCTGAAAACGGAGAAGTTCCTGCCGAGTTCATCTGCAAGGACACCTCTGGATCAACAGGGAAACGTAAAGACAGGAGATCAATTGGGGTAAGTTTCAAGTGGAAATATAAAACATGTTGCAAATCTACCATTCTGATTTCTATGCCCAGTTTACATCACTGCGCAAAAGACATGATTGGAAACGAATCTTGGGCGATTTTGGAGCTGTTGTAGTGGTAATTGTGGCGAATAGCACGATCCAAAGTGAAACCTCGACTCTCTAATCAAAATTCCATGCCAATTTTGTTTCCTTGTTTCAGTCAACGAGAATTCGTCTGCAGGAAACGAAAGGTTCGTTTACGGTTTGTAGGAAAGAGAAGTTCGTTTGCACGAACGGAAAACCCGTCTGCAGCAGAAACATAGGTTTGCTGCGGTATAATTTGCGTGGAATCCTAGCAGTTTCAAAGATTCAAAATTCTCACTCAACGAACACTAGACCTCTCTCCATCAACTTCGCTCACTGTGTGCTCACTTTGAATCCGGGGCAGGATTTTCTTGAAGAAAAACGGGTTTATTAGAATTTACTTGCCCTAAGGTAAAACTGAATGAAGACCAAGAACTTTTCGCTATGACAAAAGATTTGAATTTTAAAAATGCCAGAGCTCCCAGTGAGCAGTAAACCTTTTGTCCGATCACGGTAGCGGTGTGAAATCTCACTTTCACATCCATGACACCTAAGCATTCTTAAGACACCAAAATTGAATGCGTTTTCTTAGTGAATGTCAATTAGAATTTCTTGTGCGCATTTCTCACAAAAAGGTTAAAAAGATTAAACTGATTTGTTTCTAACGAAACTGTGATGATTCAACGGTGGGAGTGTTAACAAAGCACGAAAATTTGGTTTATCAACGGATTGGCCACCATTGAAGGTTATTTTAAAAAGCTGGCGTTTCAAGCACTGACCCTGTGTCAGACTGAATCGATTCGCTCTGACGAAAGGCTAACGCTCTAAAGCCTGGTTTCTATCTGATTCAACCGCAAACGATTGCAAACTTTGACAACACAAAGTTTTATCCCACGTTTCGGTTATAGGGGAATATCAAAATTACGGGCTGCGGGCAATCTGTTGAGTTGATCAGAAAATGTAAGATTCTTGATGAACGGAATGTCGCCGAGATCCAGATGGTAGTGTTTTTGTTCCATTTTTGATTCCACAGAATCTTACGCAGATATCATTAATTTCTTTAATTTCATTAATTTCTTCCCACTTCATTTCAAAACTTTTCCCTTTTTGTTATTATCTTTAAAATCTTTCATGTTTTGGTAGCAAAGACACCAGTGCAGGGCAACCACTTCCATAACTGTCTCGTTAACGCTGCGGTGTTCGCGCATTGCTGGACATTGCTCTCAGATTTATTTACCACATTTGATGGCATCCAAACGTCACGCTACATAAATAACAGTCAGAAGCAAGTGTGCGTAAGAGCGAAATAACAAATTTGTATCGATTTCAGCATCAAACACCCTTGAAAAAAAGTCACACCTGTTTGTTAAATGCCATGAACACCTCCCACTTGCTCGAAAAACGAAAAGTGCACGCGATCTCTGTAAAACCTTGGAGAGTTTTGAAAAGTATTTAGCTGTCACAATACGTATTTGAATTCGATGAAAAACTATCGCAGTTTGCAGGATAGAGATTTTTTCACGAGCTAAACTCGTTTAAAAAAAATTGTCAAGTACTTGTGAAGAATTTAAATTTCGTGGCTGGTATGACGCAGCGTTTCGTCTCGGCGAAGAGACTCCTCAGATACTTTTTGAATTTCCAGCAAACTCGTTCCCGTTCGCGAAGTTAAGATGTTAGCATGCAGTCTGGCCTTCTATCGCGGAAGGATTCCCGACCGCACATTCACGAGTTATATTCAATAAAACAAATTGTCAAGTACTTGTGAAGAATTTAAATTTCGTAGCTGATATGACGCGGCGTTTCGTCTCGGCCGAGAGACTTTTAAACTCGTTTAAAAGGGAAATTTAAATCACACCTTAAACAGGAAAAATTTTGGGATCAGTACAGTCGAACCTGTTTATAACGGCCACCCTCAGGACTTGAGGAACTGGCTACAGGTTCACTAAAAATACTCAATAGGCGTGGTCTCATGTCAATTTAAATGGCCTATCATACAAAACACTTCATGCAAGGAAATGATAGGACAATCAAGACTTTTCCAAGCGATCAACACTAATTAAACAAAGTTCATTGCCAACTTATGACTTAATATAACGATATAATATACGTACCATTGTGTAAAACTACTGTGCACCAAATTACCCTCTACTCTTCTTCTGTGCACGGCACTGTATTTTTATGACTTACAGCTCACAACAAAATATCTCATCGATTGCGTCATTTCATGGTTGTTTCGTTCAGTGTGCAGTGTGAAATTTTACTGATTAAAAGTAGCACAATAGGCAATAAAACTGTCCAAGTTAAAGTAGAAATACAGTAAGAACTAGAGGAATTTCTATCTAATGAGTGAAGCATATTCAAAACGAAAAATTTTTTTGCGTTCGTAATTTTGTACTGTACTTCAGCACATTGCGGACATCTGGAAAGCGTCAACGATGTTATAGTGATGATGGATCGCATTTTAAACAATAGATACCGCATAAAATGATATGTGGCTTAGTTTTCGTTCAATGATGGCTGCCTAATACAGGTAAAAGTCAGAAAGACAAACATAGGACTGCTACAGGGTAGCCGCGGCCGCTTAATTGAGGTGGCCGCCTAATATAGGTAACAAATTTGTTCACACCGGAAACGAATTCTGGGTAATTTCATGATAACAGCGAAAGGGAAATTTAGGATGAGGGCTTCTGAAGTGGCCACTGGCTCGCTAGCTAGAGTGCTTGCTTGACAAACAAGTAACTGCCAGCATGACAAACGTGACGAGAAAGGTAGAGCCACCCTTGGTCTTGTGTTATGGTAACCCAAAATTATTGAATGAGTGGATTGCCTTCTCCGAAAAACCGGAAAGAGAGAGCTTTTGATGCATGGTGAATGTTTGATATGATAATTAAAGCTAAGCCCCTGCATCCACCGAGTCCATAGTGTTATTTAATACCTTCGTTATCTAGAATAAATAATGGGGTTAAACCATAATTGTCTCGTTTGCCCCTGAAAGGCCACGTGATTCTCACACTATGCAACCTTTTAAGATGTGTAGAAAAGTGATCTTCTTCCCTCCTCAGATCAAGGCAAAGAAACCCCCAAAATTTGAATTGTGGGAACAAGAAGACTATTGCTCAGGACTTCCTTGTTTACCACTTGGACGTTATGCGTATCGTGAGGTTTGTAAATCACCAGTGTTTTTTACTTTTCTCTCCTGTTATTCATAGGTCGACATTTCTTTCACATAACCCTTTGAACCCTTCAACCGCTAAGAAGTCTCCATTTGATTAGTAAAATCGTCCGGCGTTAGCCAGACCAAAATCTATAAAGTCACTCTCAGGAGGGAAAGGGTTAAGGGAGATAGATTTTTAAATTAATGACTACATTTGGATACATTTCATTGAATCTCTCCCCCTCCCTACCCTCCTCGCAAGGCCCTCCCTCAGACCCTAAGCCCTTCATCGCACCTTGTAGTTGCTAATGAATACAATTATAGAAAACGGTTATAAAAAGCAGCAACATAACGTCACAGGATTCGCTAAGAATGGGTCGGTATTCCAGAAATAGGAAAATAAGGATCAGTCATTAGAGAGCTGGAAATACTCATTGTATTCAAGTACAGCAATCCTTAACGAAATATATGCCCTCCTTTACATACACATACAACAAATTATGTACTTTCAGATCGCTCAAGAACGAAGTGGTGCTTCTTCCGTAACAAAGGTATGTCTGACATTATTTTTGCAATGTTTTTGGGCACAATTACTGAATGATGCTTGGTCGAAGTATAATGCATTTTTTTTTTGCAATATTGCCTGAAAAGGGCGAAATGGTCGAAAGACAAAATTAATCATTCCTGATTGGCCTTTACTTTCATTTCAGTAGATGTCTTCGTTTTCAGCACACAATTTCTTCATCTTCTTCAAAGTCTATTAAAGTCACATGCCAACTTGAATAGATACTACAAGGGGTGAATGTTCCAGAGAAAAAAGGAAGGGCAAAAGATCTTTCTCGAGCAAACTGCTAAAACTTTGCATACGCTTGCATGGCCCCCGGCGGTATGGTTAAAAAAAAGATGATGCTGCTCAACACAAAAAGAACGCATTAGAGATACCATTATTGAGAGAAACACGTACAAACTTGATGGAAGAAGTTACCCCACAAATTTGCTCTTTTGAAAAGCTTTTTGATATTTTCATAAAACTCGCGTTTTAAAGTGGATGCGTTTTTCAAGTGTTAAGAACCTCTACAGCCGGACAGGTTTTTTTTGGCTGAATGTTTTTCATTGTTTGGTAAATGAAAAAATGGGTATCTTAAACGCTGTAAAGCCAGGGTTCCAAAGTCATGTTTGAAGCGCATCTCTTGGTTTTTGGGTCAGCAGCGTTTAGAAAATTTCCCCTTCTGTTTTAAACACGTAATTTTTTGTAATCAGTTCTTGCAAAATTAAAGGTTATTTCCAACGGTAAATAATCCTTAACCTTTTAACCCCCAAGAAGTCTCCCTTTGACAAGTAAAATCGTCTGGCTTTAGCTAGAGTAAAATCTATAAAGTCCCTCTTAGAGGGGCCGTAAGGAATGGTCATGCGCACATTTCACGGCTATTAAAGATGGCAAATCACGAATCACGATAATTACTTTTCGAGTTTCACAGTTCACGGAAAATAACATCGTTAACGAGGAACAAAGAAGACTCCATATTGACTCTTTTCACTCTAAAAGTCCTAGAAAGGCCACCAATGTTTCTTTCTGTCAAGTCCGTCACGTATTTAACTCACACAATTTGAGAATATCCAAAAAAATCTTTTTTTGCAGACTCTTTTGCACGGCAGGTCCATTTTCACGGAAAAAAAGTGCAGATTTCTGGTCAAGTTTCACGATTTACGAAAAATAACTTTTTGCTTTCACGTGTTACGACAAGCATATCATTCACAGTTCACGGATAATATTTTTTTTATAATAACGGATCACGGGGAAGAAAAACACACGATCACGTTTCACGAGAAACCCCCTTCCGGCCCCTCCTCTTAGGAGGGGAAGGGTTAATATTAATCGTGTCATGCGATTACAATATTAATTCAGCTCTGCACTAAATCATACTGATCAGTTACTTTTCTTTGACGGACATTTAGCGTGAGAGAGAGAAAAAAGTCAAGAGACGTTGCGCTGTTAACCAGGAGAAAGGTATTTTCATATTTGCTGATAAATTAATGTTAATGTTCCTGTAAATTGTACTTCACCAACCCTTCGCAAGTGCCCACTTCGTCTGTGATAGAAAAGTAGTAAGGTCCACGATTGGATCTTCCTAATACTTATTATCTCGTTTATAGGTTCCTCTGTTCCTATTAAAGACTTGTTTGCTGCGGGAGGGGATGTATCGATCACTTTACCCTCGGAAAAAGTAACTATAGAGCGTAGTAACCTCATAGGAAGTGGCTCCACCTCCAGAGTCTACAAAGGGGAATACAATGAAGGAGAATTAATTAAGCATGTAGTCGCTATAAAGGAATTCGTTGCCCCTCTAACGAGGAAATCGCACCGGAAATTAGATCACGAAGCGAAGGTATTAACAAAACTCAGTCATCCCAATGTACTCCGATTTTTTGGAAGGGTAAACGGTAGTTCGTCCTTGGTTAGCGAGTACCTTGGCAAAGTGATAGATAATGCCGAAGGAGAAACTATAGAAGTAAATAACGTCCGGCAACTTTTAGACGAGCAGGTGGAGGAAGTACCTTAGGCAATGAGGCTCCACATGGCGCTGGAGGCAGCGAAAGGATTGTCCTATCTGCACGAAGCTGGATGCGTGCATTGTGATTTTAAGTCTTCGAATGTCTTCATTGGCGGTGACGCTGAAAAGATGGAGGTAAAAATTGGCGACTTCGGGGAAAGCATTTTGGATGCAAAGGAGGTAATAACGACTCAAATGTCTTCGCAGGAACTATCCCGTGGTGGCGGTACCATGCCATTTGTAGCACCTGAAATTTTGAAGGGAGGGAAACCATCTACGCTGAGTGATATATACAGCTTTGGAATGTTCTTGGTGGAGCTCCTTGTGCCTAGTTGGAGTAATCCGTGGGATGGAGTCTGTCGACCGATGCTCATCCCTTCCAAGGTGCTGGCCAACGAGCGTCCCACTTTACCTTCTTATCTCGATGGTCTCTTACCTGAAGTACTTGACAGCTACACTGACCTCATCAAGAAATGCTGGGTTGAAAATCCTAAGGAACGGCCAAGTTCATTAGCTATTGTTCGTGAACTCGAAAGTATAAGAACCAGAATTTCCTCTCCTAAAATCACTGATCCAAAAGTATCAAGCAACTCACTAGCGGAAGATGTAAAGTTCAGATTTCCGGAGAACACGGACGACGTGCAGCACCACATACTTAATTTGTCAATTCACCAGGGTTCGGTAATGGAAACCTTCGGGGATATCACTGCTTCTTGTGGCAGAGAAGGAACTGAGTTCGATTCAGATTTAACGGCAGACATTTCTGCTCAAGTACAGATGTTGGACGGTACTAATGCATGTGTTTTCAACTCGATAGCGATAGCAGAGTGGTTCAGAAAAAACGAAAAAAAGGCACAGCTTCCCTTCAACAAAAACATCTTACAAAAAGCAATCGAGGAGATAATTCTATCGGTTCCGGAGCTAATAAATGATGTAAGGGACCCCTCTTCCAGGTACACCGTCGAAGACGCCCTGCAAATTTTATCTCGTAAAGGCAGTTTTGGCAGAAAGTTGCTATCGGAGCAAGTAATGGCATCAACATCTGGGATTACAACAGCAGAGGGTAAAGAGTGTCTGCGTCAAGGTTTAAATGACCTCCATCTGCGAAGACCTGCTCAAGCAGTATACACCTGTCCTCCTTTTTCTTTCTTTATAGGCAGCGGAATTAACCCGGATTCCACCGCAAACTTTACCATAGTCGATACACACTGTGTTCCCAAAAGCGTTGGTGGCAACGAAAATGCAGCAGTGGTACAAATAAATCACACATCAGTTGAAAAGGCCGTATCCCATCTTGCTAAGTGGATGGAAATGAGACTGGAAAGTTCTGGAGTTGGGAACGTGCAAAACTGCATGGACATTTTATTAGATCCTAGTAACTCTGAAAAAGGTCCAGAATTAACAGACACGTACCTATGCTTGGAGGACGAAGAGGAGAATGAAAGCCTTTGTAATGCACTCGAAGACTCTATAAGTGAAATGGAATCTAGTGTCACCAATATGGAGAATGACTGCGAACGTTTTGTTCCATTTGACAACCAAAAGATCGAAGAAGACACAAAAGACGCTTCAGAGGAAGGAGAGCCATGGAGTTGCCCATCAGAAATGGCTGCCCCTGATAAAACAACGGAAACGTTATGGACGGGATACTTAGCTCGATTTGGACATTCTTCACTGAAACAATTCCAAACGCATGCCATTCAGGCCGTTGAATTATGCCGCGATTCGATAATAATTCAGCCTACGGCAAGTGGAAAAAGCGTCTGCTTTCAGTTACCTTCCTTATTTGACGATAAACTCACAACTGTAGTGGTATGTCCGACAATCTCTTTGATTAATTCACATGTGGAAAATCTAAAGCTGCATGGTATTGAGTGTTCATCCTTAGGACCCTCATCCGGTGGAGCTCTTCTTCAATCCCTGTCCTCTTGTGACAAAGAGCAATTACCTCCTTTGATCTTTACCACACCTGAATATTTTGCAAACAAAGTCAAGAAAGAAATTCTTGAAATGAAATCAGTTGTTAAGATGCTGGTCTTAGACGAAGTACATAAAATGTTTGACCGAAGCTCCAAATTCAGGGCTTGTTACGATAGCTTCAGGACCCTTAAAGACGATTTTTCGGGAATTCCAATCATGGCGCTGACTGCAACACTCACTGACTCACAGTTAGAAAATCTGGCCAAAAATTATCTACGTTCGCCTGTTCTTATTCGGGGAAGTGTCAACAAAAAGAATACCAAACTGAACATTGAGCAGTATCAAACCGTCCATAGAAGAGAACGCGATGATATGTGGGATGGCGTGGCCAAAACTTTAGTGGACACTATACAGGATGACTACGCCATCGTTTACATGGATTTCAAGGTTGATGTCGAACGTCTTGTCAAGGGTTTGATAAAAGCTGGGTTAAAAGAAGTAAAAGCGTACCACGGCGGGATGCCAAGTGAAGCGAAGAACAAAGTGGACAGCGAATTTCGAAACAAAGAATTTCAGGTCCTTGTCGCTACTGAATCGTACGAAGTTGGAACCCACAACCCTCATGTTAACCTTGTTTTGCGAATTGGATGCATGCGAAATATGGCGGTATTGGTGCAGGAGTTTGGTCGTGCAGGTCGAAACAGCGAGTCTTCAGACGGTATTATTATGGTAAATGAAAGCGTCGACGACCAGCGTTTAATCTATTGGATAAAGGAATGCTCTCGGGAAGAAATCCTTGATAAGAAATCAGAATATGAACAATGCTGGAAATGGCTGTATGGTTTTCTGGCTGGGACTTGCCTCCGAAAGAGTCTATTAGAGAATTTCGAGTCCACAGATGTATTTGAGTTGGCCGCTAGTGGTGAGTGCTGTTCCAGCTGTGACATTTCTTCAGCCAAAAAATTTAACTGCAGAGAAACTGCTGCTCTTCTGCTTAAAGCACTGGAAGAGGTAGCAAAGCTACCAATAATTAAGTCTGGAGTCAGCGAGGAAAAAGTGATATCTTGGTTGCGCGGTTCTAAGAGAGGTTGGATAACCTCCTCTGATATCCAAGACCACTTAGATGCTTCGCAAAGTTATTCCAAGGGAGCGCATCTGGATGGTATACCGCTTAAGAAGGAATGGTGGTCAACGCATTTACGCCAACTTGTACATTTCGGTTTAATAAAAATTTCATTCAATATTAATCGTGGACAGAACTTTACAAAGGCCTCGCGATCTTATTCGGTTACAGAGCAAGGAGTAGCATTCCTTTCAAATCCATATGACATATTTGTACCTCATCCAGACAGTTTTGAGGATACCAAACAAAAGCGAGTAGTTGCCAGGAGAGTTAATAACGATAAAGACGCTGCGTACAGAAACAAACACTACTTGCCGAAGATAAGAGAGCAACTGGCAAAGTCCACGAACTGGTTTGAAGTCAAAGAAAAATCTGCCTACGAATACCCCGGTTTCGATGTCCCCTCTGACCGAATTGGACACTGCCCTGATCCAAAGAAAACTGGTATTGGATCTTGCCAAAGACCACATTTTATGTGGGATGATTGTCAACTAACGAAGAGAGGGACATCTACTCAAAAGGTGCATTTGAAGATAGATAACGTAAACACCGAGGTATGGGTCAGGCGTGCATTTTGCGAGGGCGTAAAAATTTGCAGTTTTGAAGGTTGTGCCTACACTGTAAGCAACCGACAAAGGCTTAGCAAATGCAAAGAACATGCCGCAGAACACACCCTAAAGGTAACAGGTAACTGTCCCGCGCAAATTGTCTATGTGTGGCCAGTTGAGGATGACGGAAGAAGGTGGATTGGGTGCCTACCGGGAACAACTCATAACCACATGAAACCAGCACCTCACGTCATATCGCAAGCTGTAAAACTCGACATCCAAACAGCAGTTAAAAAAGATTGCTCCCTCACCACGAAACAACTCCAGAAAGGTCATGGCATTGGTTTCATTCCGGCGGAAAAATCCCCTGCAGCATCAAATCCAAGCAGGATTAGGAGAGAGAGGCAGACGGTACTAGAAGGAAGATCTAGACTTAACCCAAATATCATACCTCTAGTACAAGTGCTGGAATTTGAAGACTTCAGGAAGGAGTACGAGAATCGGCACGAATCTGTCGATGAAGAATTTCTCGTTAAAGTAAATGAAAAAATGGGGAAATACCAAATGGAAGGTAGGGAATATTTGCTGTCACCATCAAGAAATTTTGCCTTTTTCCTTGCGCCATATCAAGCAGAGCTGTTGAGGGACAGCAAGGATTTATACGTAGACATAACGTACACAAATAATAGCGGATTCCCATACCTCCTAAATATGGTAGCATTCAACGAAATAACGTTGAGTTACAACGCAGTGGCCAGAGTTCTTCTGAATAAGCAGGATGGCGATGCTTATGCAACAGCTATATCCGAAGTATTTGGCCATGTCACAAAAATCCACCCTTCCTTTAAAAATGGTCATAACCTTCGCCAGATAATGGTGGATTTTGACCAGGCCGAGTACAATGGTTTTGAAAGAAGCATGGGAACGGAAGTAACAGAGAAGATCATGCGTGGTTGCACGGTTCATTGGAAAACTTCAGTGAACCGTGTCAGCGATATCGTGACGAAAAGCAAAGAAGAGCATAGCATCTTTCGCCACTTAGGTCATGCCATCCAGGACGTTAATCAACAGGCTGATGTTAGGCTAGCATTTGACGTTCTTTGTGGCAAGAAGAGCGTGATTCATGCTAAACATCTGCTCTCCCCACAACTAGCTGCAATCTCCAATCAAATTAATAACTGTCACTGGTCGAAATCTGCTCACTGGGTCAACTGGTGGTCTAGGGACCGAATTCTTAAGATGTTTTGTAAGGCATTCACTCTACGTGATACTGAAGACTGGGAATCTACAGCGAATACCAACAATCCCGTTGAGTCTTTAAACCGCCAGTCCATCGGTGAGGGATGTAGCAATATCTCAGTATTGATGAAGAATATCTACTTGGAAGACCGGCTACATGCCGTGAAGATTGTAGCTTACGAACAAAACATTAATATCAGTTACGAAACCAGCAGCCAGGAAGAGAGAGAGAGGAAGCAGAAGAAGAGGAAGCGATCTCGCCTTAGTTTGAGAGGAACCTCTGGCTCGCAAAATGACCCTAAAGTGCATTTGGACCAAACACCACCTGATAAAAGGGCAAGACTCGAGGCACGGTCATCCAGGAAAAAGTTGGGAGAGGCAATGATTGGCAAGAGAGTTGAAGTGGAATATGAGGAGAAAGTTGATGGGGAAACAAAGTATCTTGGATGGATACGTGGAACTGTTATGGAATATGACAAATTTAAGGGCTATCTTGTTCAGTTTCCAGATGATGTGGACTGGATACCTAGTCTCAGAAGCAAGGACGTACGAATTTTAGAGTAGTGTTTTTTTTTCTTTTTAACATAATGGGGCACTGTGCCAAAAGAGTTTAATCATGGGAGTGACAACTCTAACAAACGTTGTTTGAGCAACACCATGTGGAACTTTGAGTCCTCCCAGCTATTTTGAACATCATTCCGAGTGTTTTTTGACATTCTTGTAAAATGTCAAACTTTTCTCTTTTTTTCTGCAGTATTCCAGAACTATGTCATATTTCCCATCAAAAATCCCGAGTCTTCTCGATTCTTTTGTTTTTCTCCCGAAACAGGTCTTGTTAGAGTTGTCACCCCCGTTGTAACCTCCTTTTTCAGTTGATCAATTTGTTTAATTTTGCTCAAACGATAGGCTGACTCGCCCTAGCGTAGAGATACCAAGGCTCTGCACTGTTATTGCAACTGCTACATGTCGTATTTACTTTTTCAACCAAGCTTTAACATTGTTTGTTCCCTTATCGCTGATGGTATCCCTAAGTTCTCTCTCTAAAGTACGTCACCCTTGCACACACTAAGATTAACATTAACTGAGTAGAAGCTTGATCGTTCACTTTTAGAAATAAATCTGCAGCCTTTTTGGATTTACCGATCGTGGAAATACCGAGAATTCTAGACATATTGTATAAGCATACCACCGCGACAACTAAAACAAATAGTGATCTTCAAACGGAAACTTTGTAAGAATGGCTTAATTACAACTCATGGAGGTCCCAGCCAAGGTGAGCAGAAATTCCCAACATGAACATTTGGCATTTAATTAATCGCGAAGTCACTGATGCCCGCATATATTCAGACGAACATTTCGCATTTAATTAATGGCGAAGTCACTGATGCCTGATATATTCTAATGAATATTTTGCAGTTAATTAATCGCGAAGTCCCTGATTTCCTTATATATGTAGACGAACATTTTGCAGTTAATAAATCGCGAAATCATTGATTTCCTTATATGTGAAGATGTACATTTCGCAGTTAATTAATCGCGAAGTCCCTGATTTCCCTATATACGTAGACGAACATTTCGCAGTTAATTAATCGCGAAGTCCCTGATTCTTATATATGTAGCCAAACATTTCGCAGTTAATTAATCGCGAAGTCACTGATTCCCTCATATATTCAGACGAACATTTCGCAGTTAATTAATCGCGAAGTCCCTGATTTCCTTATATATGTAGACGAACATTTCGCAGTTAATTAATCGCGAAGTCCCTGATTTCCTCATAGATTCAGACGAACATTTCGCAGTTAATTAATCGCGAAGTCCCTGATTTCCTTATATATGTAGACGAACATTTTGCAGTTAATAAATCGCGAAATCATTGATTTCCTTATATGTGAAGATGTACATTTCGCAGTTAATTAATCGCGAAGTCCCTGATTTCCCTATATACGTAGACGAACATTTCGCAGTTAATTAATCGCGAAGTCCCTGATTCTTATATATGTAGCCAAACATTTCGCAGTTAATTAATCGCGAAGTCACTGATTCCCTCATATATTCAGACGAACATTTCGCAGTTAATTAATCGCGAAGTCCCTGATTTCCTTATATATGTAGACGAACATTTCGCAGTTAATGAATCGCGAAGTCCCTGATTTCCTCATAGATTCAGACGAACATTTCGCAGTTAATTAATCACGTCCCTGATTTCCTTATATATGTAGACGAACATTTCGCAGTTAATTAATCGCGAAGTCCCTGATTTCCTCATAGATTCAGACGAACATTTCGCAGTTAATTAATCGCGAAGTCCCTGATTTCCTTATATATGTAGACAAACATTTCGCAGTTAATTAATCGCGAAGTCCCTGATTTCCTTATATATGTAGACGAACATTTCGCAGTTAATTAATCGCGAAGTCACTGATTCCCTCATATATTCAGACGAACATTTCGCAGTTAATTAATCACAAAGTCCCTGATTTCCTTATATATGTAGACAAACATTTCGCAGTTAATTAATCGCGAAGTCCCTGATTTCCTTATATATGTAGACGAACATTTCGCATTTAATTAATCGCGAAGTCACTGATTTCCTTATATATGTAGACAAACATTTCGCAGTTAATTAATCGCGAAGTCCCTGATTCTCTTATATATGTAGACGAACATTTCGCAGTTAACTGCAAAGTCCTTCGCTTCTGTAATATATACAGAGAGACATTTTTGCTAAATTTCATTTGTCTCTATAAAGTGACATAAATGCAAACTTTGCAATCGAGTGCTTAACACTCCCGATCATGTCACAAAAACGGTAACTATATATAACTATCTATAAAATTTGACTGGCGTGCTAAACGCGAACATAAACTTTTGGAAAACCCTGTTGACAACATTTAAAAAGGAATCGGATTAATTTGTCTCATCTATACTTTACCTTGCTTGTCTGCCATAATTTGTGCTAATTAACTTGTGATATAATTTATACCTTGATCTGACATCGTTGACCTTAGCTTTTATGAACGTTCAAGCGACGTGGCATCGTCCGCATGTAAAATTACTGGATGAGCAGCCGAGCCTTC
>JAEMWC010000178.1:920000-997500 GCA_016490735.1 Pachyseris speciosa | reverse complement strand
AGACACGCCAAACCGTCAGAGCCAGGATGGCAAAAAGCCATGTTGAGCCATGGAATTTATGTCCCTCAACACTAAGATCAAAAGATCTGAGACGGCCATAAAGAAAATGAGATCTTAAGGCAGAGCATTAACAAACCACTAACGTGGAAAAGGTTCATTGACGATGTATTTTGTCTGTGGGATACAAACAAAGAAGAAATAGAACATTTCATTGAGCAAGCAAATTCGTACCACCCTACCATAAAGTTTACCGCTGCAGTCTCACAATTAGAAACAACTTTCTTGGACACAACAGTCTATAATCAGCAATCAGGGAACAAGACCAACAGGCGAGCCAAGCAGGAGTGCCCGCAACAGAACCCACGTACACAACCAAGTGTCACGCTACAAAGATTGTCAAGGACTCGAAACATGCCTTCTAGGTTTAAGGACTATGTGATGAACATTGTTCAGTCTCTTAGACCAGCAGTTTGATGAGCTAAGACAGTGCATGACGTACAAGGCATTGATGAGCAGTGACTTTAAAACAAAACAACAACACAGTGTTGTTGTTTTGTTTTTTGGTTTTTTCTTCAAAAGGGGAGGGGTGTTGCACATGTATGATTTGCATATTTAATCACATGCACTGTCACATTCCAACACGTTGGCACACACCTGCATGTATGTGTAAGCACTTGGTTTTTGCATTAAAGAATTACTAATGATCAGTTGCACAGCCCTGCACACCATGCAATACTACATTAAGGCACAAAAGGTGGCAGCTCAAACTACCCAAAGAAAAAAACACACTGTTCTTCAAGTCCTCACACATAAGAAAAAGAAGTACAGGTACACTGCAGGAATAACTGAGAAAATTGATGACGTTTTTCATGTGTATAATTTATCGTTGTTTTGTCTGTATCAAACAATTAAAACTACACCACATCACTGCCAAAGCAGTAACCAAATTACTGGCCATTGTAAAATATCCAGTTAAATATCCCTCTTACCGGCCATGGCAACTCAAACAGTTGCAGCTTACAGCGCCAATTGACCAGGTCTTTGCATAACCAAAATGTACCTTTGTTGGCGATAGGGCAGAGAAAGGCACTTCATAGGACATACATGTATAGTGTACTCTACCACCTTTTTCTTTGCTAAATTGCATCATTAACACCTCATCCACAGTCACACAAGCAGAAACTGTCCCATATACAGTAGTTCACTCTTGCCACAAATTAAAAACAAAAATTCCATTTCCTGGCAATGAATATGGCAATCCTTACAAATCTCTTAGGGTGTCTACCTTGCAAATTGGCTGTCCCTGGCTAATGAACATGTACATTCACCTTGCCAGAACAGTGTTTCTAGTATGCTGCACAGAGGGTATCCAGCTAAAAGACCCTGAGGTTTCCCCAAACAAAACCAGTACAAGGCCATAGCAGAGTTTTCCTGCTACTGCATCCACAGCCTTAACATCTTCACTTTCACTTTAACTTTTTATTTCTCATTACCAGATTACTTTTTCTCTCTGTTCTTAGACTCCATTTCTTAACCTTACAGAGTACTATTTTTTCCATTAGCCATACTGCTTCCTTTGTAATTATTAAAAACCAAACCATTGTGCAACAAGTTTCACTATCTTTCTCAATCACTAATTTTAACCCTTTAACCCCTACGGGGTCTCCCTTTGACAAGTATAAATCGTCTGGCATTAGACCGAATAAAATCTGTAAGTCACTCTTAGGGAGGAAAGGGTTAAGGGAGATACAGTAGTTTTTAACCCTTTAACCCCTAAGGGCTTTGAGAAGTAAAATCGTCTGATGTTAGACAGAGTAAAATCTTTAAGTCACTCTTAGGGAGGAAAGGGTTAAGGAAGATAGTTTTTAACCCTGTAACCCCTAATGGGTCTCCCTTTGACAAGTAAAATCATCTGACGTTAAACTCTTAGGGAGGAAAGGGTTAACAAGATCATTTTTATGCAAAGAAAAACAACTTGGGAACCATAATGCTATTATTCATGATTTTACTAGGCATCATAATGTGGCATGATGGGATGGTATTAAATTGATCTGCCACCTTGAACTGTTTTGAAGAGCTGGCAAATCTGTTACATACATGTAGATGTCAGATGTGGGATATTCTCCAGTAGACAATGCACTAAGGCACTGTTTACACGGACGCGGTTTCATTTGTAACCGCATCGGTTTCAATGTGGTTACGCCTTTCGTTTACACGGCGCCGGTCGAGTTCGTTATCAGAACCGGGTCGTTTTGAAAACGCTTTCAAAAGTGGAGCGTTTTCAAAACGATACGGTTTCATTGGTCGTGTAAACGGCGAAACCGCATCGATTTGAAAACGGTTACTTATTTTGGTGCGAAATTGACTGGCTCGCGAAGGGTAAATATGGTGAACCTCGCACGGAGTGCAGCGCTTTTTTGCACAATCACAATTTAAGTTCGTTTTTTTCAGCTTTCATATATTTTACTCTCTATAAACCAAAGGCATATCGTAATAACAGGCAGAGATGTCTTGAAATGTTGACTTTTTCGTCGATACGCTCCAGAGTAACGAAGAGAAAGGAAAACGACGATTCTGGATTCGGCCTGGAAGAACTCGTGTTTAATGGGACAACTTTTTGGACGGGTAAATGCTTCCAGAAGAATGCCTGAGATTGAGATCTCCATGACGTTAACGGTTGGATAGGTTCCGTGTAAACACTTTGAAACCGTGTCGTTTTTGATGCGGTTTCGAGGTCATGAAACCGTGTCGATTGGAAACCGCGTCCGTGTAAACGATGCCTAAAGGAGTAGAAAACATTACTGATAATTATGCAAGACTCAGTAGTGCCAACTAAAAGAGCTTACCATTCTGTCAATGTCATTCCAAAGTTACTATCATATGCACACCAACATAAATACAAACATGCAATCAGGACCAGTGATAATAGATCAGAGTTCCAGGATTGACTGGACCACTGGCCTGGATCTGCTGAAAAGATGTATTAAAGTAAACTACTGTATACTGGCAGAAGTAAGAACTTCTGTTCCAATTAGCCCTTTCAAAAGGCAACTTAGACCCAGTTCAAACGTCAAACTTCTCATGTACCGAATCTAATGCAAATGAGAAAAATCTATTGTTTTCGCTCATTTGCATTAGATTCGGCACAAGAGAAGTTTCACGTTTGAACTGGGCCTAAATCACTACATCAGCTCTAACAGATGATCAACAGAACATCCTGAATGGATAGTACATTTACAAATCACTTTGTTAAACCACAGTCAAACCAAAAGACAAAAACCTTTCAAAAGGCGCAGAGAATTAACTCAAAAGGGAACTAAAGCAGCTACATGTAGCTCTTCTTGGAAAAGGTAAAGCTGTAACTATGAACATGTGTACAATATTGTGTCCAATTTGAACCAGAAAGGCCATCCACAGGTTACGAGTAACTACCACTTGCTGCTACAGCTGTATGAAAAGTTCCTGACCCTTGTACAGAAATGCTTTATTAAAAGTGACAGGTATGGTGGCAGAGCCTTTTTGTTTGCTGCACCATTGTAATGTGCATTGGGATCAAGAAAATTATTATTATTATTATTATTATTATTATTATTATTATTATTATTATTATTATTATGATGCTATCTCCTTTATACAGCATAATAGCCAAGCCCATTTCTAGGGCCTAGCATTAAAATGAGGTAGAAGTCTATTTGATGGCGAGTGTCTTTCTTAGGATGTGAAATGTTCCTAGTCGTGTGATCTTCTGTAACTCAGTGATTTTGATGTTACCCGGGATTCGTTTGATGTATAATTATGTTGCACATTATTATTATTATTATTATTATTATTATTATTATTATTATTATTACTATTATTAATACACAGCAGCTGTTTGGCTGTTTTTCTTTAGTTATTATTATTATTTTTTTTAATCAAAAGGTTCTCAATATCTTTGGTTGCGGTCAGATTAGCGCTAGAGATTTCATACTAGCGTGCTTGCTTATGACGTCACTGTAGCACGTGTTGGAATGTGAGAATTCATGTTGGAGTCAAACTGCAAATTCACTGCTTGCTTGTTAGAAAATGTTGACATTAGTAACCTAAAGACTGTCACTTTTCGAGCCAGTTTGTAGTGATTCGCAATGGATGTACATTTGGCTTTGTTGCTTATTTTTTTCATGCTGTACCGATTGCGTTGCATGAAAAGAAACATGGCTATGAGACGAAGAAGGAGAAGGTTGTTTTTATTCCTACAACATGGTTTATTGTCACAGACCCTGCCAACAGCGACATCAACCTCATTGACTCTTTTAAACATTGCACATATGCACCTGCAAAGTATGCAAACTGAACAGCCTTGGACACTTCGTCGTCCATGCTTTGGCTGGTTCGAGCTGATGCTTGAAGACGAGAGCCAGTCCCGCTAATGGAAGGAACACTTTAGGATGCGTAAGGACACGTTTCGTCGGTTAGTTAACCTAGTTTCTCCGGAAATTTCAAGGAGAAACACGAGACTGCGAAAAGCCATTCCTCCAGCTAAGCAAGTGGCAATTGCTTTGTGGAGGTTGGCTGGAGGTGGAAGCTTTCGCGAAGTTGCTACACACTTTGATGTAGGAAACGCATCCTGTGTCACAATCACCAAAGAGTTTTGCTGCGCGCTGAACAGATTTTCAAGGAGTTTTATCAAATTGCAAGTCAACCACCATGACATGACAAGAGCCATTGCACTGTTTCAAGATGAATGTAAAATTCCCCAAGCAGTTGGAGCAATTGATGTGACTCACATCGAAATAGTGGCCCCAAAGAACCCTTTCGATTATTTTGATCGACAACACTGCTATAGCATGATCATGCAAGCTGTTGTTGGAGAGAATCTAATGTTCTTGGACACCGCAATTGGTTATCCAGGTAGTATGCATGATGCTCGAGTTCTACGAAATTCCTAGCTATACAGGAAAGTATTGAATGGAAATATTCTGAGGGAACCCGTGGTAAACATAAACGGAAATGATATTCGACCTATGCTGCTCGGGGATGGGGCATACCCTCTCCTTCCATGGCTGTTAGAGCCTTATCCTAACAACATTGTTTTAAACCCGACTCAACGACGCTTCAACAAAGTGCTCTCCTCGGCAAGAGTAACTGTTGAACGGGCTTTTGGTGTTCTCAAAGGGAGATGGAGAATTTTGCTAAAGAGAATGGATAACAGGTTTATCAATTTACCAGAAGTAATCCTCACATGCTGCATTTTACACAATTTTTGTCAAGAAGTAGGAAAAGAATTTGACGACCATGAGATTTTGAAAAGAGTCATTGCCATTGAGAGAGAATATTTGCAGTCCAGACGTCTACATCATGCTGTACGGAATCCGGCAGCTTAAGGCATTCGTCAAGCAATAGAAAATAACTGATAATGACTGGGCAACTTGTAGGTAATTATCCTAAAAACACAACTGTTTGTTTTGTTTTGTAACATAAGCATATGCACACTAAAACCTTTTAAAATTTCACTGAAGAGTTAAAAATTCATGAATAGAATAAAAAATAAGGAGATTTATAACATACATCTACAATGCATGTATACAATGGAATTGTATTTTACCTACATGTATTACCAATGTAACGAAACTGTCACGCAATTAGTGTAAACAGCAAATCCCATGTCCATGTTTTTTTTCTTAAGTACTCGTTTTATTCCATGTCTTTTGTTTCATATAGTCAAGTTTTTCACTTGTTATTTTTTCAAAAGTTCAGCCATGCGAAGGAAAAATTCTTGATCCCTTTTTCTGCTTTCTTCATCGATTTTCCTCTGCTCAATTTCCATCTTGAGCATAAGCTCCTCTGCTCATGTTTGTGATTGCTCAATCACTTCCACTTGAGCGTTCTGCATTTCGAGTATTTTTGAAGACAATTCTATGAAAGCATTTTGATTGCTTTCTTTGCTTTTTCTTGTTTTTTTTTTTGAGCAGGCTCATTGGCCTTGGCCTTCTTTCTTTTGTTTTTTCCTTCCTTTGGCGAGGAATCTGTGTTGCCATCGGAGTCACTTGAATCAGCATGCGAAGATTTGCTAGATGACGGTGAATTGCTTGTAGTGGATTCGCTGCATGACTGAAGCACCCCAGGCATTTTCACAACGGGTCTTCAGCCCAAGACCTCTTCAAACACATCAAAGAAGGGACTGGTTTTTGCTGCACCTCTGGTCTGCAAATTGTTGGTCTTCGCGTCTTTGTAAGCCTGTTTCAAGTTTTGTTGATTGTCTTTACATTGCTTCATTGTTTTAAAAGGGCCTGCCTTGTTGACTGCTTGAACAATCTTCTGGCAGGCCTCCAAACTTCTACTACTTTCCACTTCTTCCACCCTTTCCTTCCACTCCTCGACAAGCACCGAAGCCTGAGTATCGGACCACTTGGTTTGGCTTGGTTTCGCGCCATTTTCTTCGTTTCGACTGCTTGACCCTGCTTCAGGTGTACACGTTTCTGATGAAGAAGAAAACATCTCTTCAACACTGTCTGCATCCCTTGTAGCTCTTGGAGAAACTGCAGTGTAAAAAGGATGAAAAGGGGCAGCTGAAGGAAAAGTAGCTGGTGAACGCTCAATAGCTAAGTCTGGGAATTGTGCAACAGCGCCATAGTTGTTCCTTTCGGTTGCATGACCCGTCTGCCGAAAAGGTCTAACATTGCCTTGAAGTGGAAATTGGACTGGATAGCCATGGCCATAAGTTGAATCAAGGAAGGGATTCGGTAAAGTGTGCTCCCGAGACATGCTTTTTCTACGAATTTTTGCCACCTATTTGCAATACGTGAAACTCTGATCTGATGCTCTGAATAGAATTTATAAACACAGGTCAAGCCATCAAAAGTGCTGCTTCCCCATTGGACAAATCACGTAAGAAAAACATATCTTATTTATTTAGCACAGCTCAAGAGCAGTACACACCGCTCTTAAGCTGAGCTTCGGATCCTTTGTATTTTTATTTACTCTGGGGTTAGATTTCAGGCAAGCACGTGGTTATACGTTTGATCGGTCACACTGAATATCGTGCTTGGAATTTGCTGTGTAAACAAAAATGACATGCCAAGCAAGATTCTATCGCAAATCTGACTGCAACATTTGTGTCACAACTATGTTAGACAAATAATGTGACCAAAACTGAGATTTCAAAACAGTGCTGATAATTAACAAAAGGCCTTGAAGAGGACACATGCTTACTGGTTATGAAAACACACAAGAAGAAAGAAAAGAATGGGCAAAATGTGAATTATAGTAAATTTGTTCATCATTGCAGCTATATGTGTACATCTAACATCTCCAGATAAAGCTAATACATATTCTTCATGTTTCTTTTTGCAATTGCATAAATTGGGTTCACAACTGCGAGGGTTATTCTTCATTTGATTTCATTTCCACTGTTTCATATTTCTTTCTTTCATGGGAACATCATAACCCACAACTGACCTGCTCCCAACATCAGTGGCTTCATAGGTCAGTTGGTTAGAGCATCGCACCCGTATCGCAAGGTCACAGGTTCAAACCCTGTTGAAGTTCTGAATTTTTTTTTCAGGCCTCTTTTCACAATTGCATAAATAGTGATCACAACTGCGAGGATCATTCTTCATTTGATTTCATTTCTGCAGTTCATATATGATTTCATTTACACTCATTTCATTCACAGGAACATAATAACCCACAATTGACCAACTCCAAAGTCAGTGGCTTCATAGCTCAGTTGGTTAGAGCATTGCAACGGTATTACGAGGTCACAGGTTCAAACCCTGTTGAAGCCCTAAATTTTTTTCAGGCTTCTTACTGCAATTGTATAATTGCATTCACAACCGCGAGGATCATTCTTCATTTGACTAGTACATAACCACCAACCGGTTAGCTCAGTGGTAGAGCACCAGACTACTGTGCGGGAAGCCGCGGGTTCAACTCCGGCTGGACCAACACTCAGTAATTAATCAGTAATTACATCTGCAAACGGTTAGACTTTCTAGTCTTCTTGGATAAGGACGAAAAACCATAGGTCCCGTCTCACAGCTCTCTCTCTCTGATCTGTTCTTGTGGGACGTTAAAGAACCCACACCACTGTTCGAAAAGAGAAGGGGACGTAGACCCCGGTGGTGTGGTCAACCTTCATGGGTTGTGGGAATGGGTGGGTTGGGGGGTGGGGGGCACCTTGCACGGGACCTAGGAGTCCTGTTCGTGCCTACCCCTACTGTGTAGTCCTGTACCCAGTAAAGCTATAGAACAAATTATTGCAATCACTCAATTATAAAAACAAGAATACTTGTTTCCAAGTTGTAAAAAGTTATGATCTAAAAAAACTCCACTCTTATAACACTTTACTATCCCTCTACTATATGTCAGTCATAACAGTGGTCTCCTTTTGTTCTGTCTTCAAAAAATTAAACCAATCAGAATCTTCTAACTGTGCATATATTTAGGAGTCTCAGGGAGTGGTAGAGAGAAAGGGTTTAGTCCCCTGCACAGAAGATCAAATTTCAGATCAAAATGGCTGCCACTTCTTCACCACATGAATTTTCAAGAATATAGCAGTGTGCCAGGCTCAGAAAGGAAATATGGCTTTTAAAACTGTAAATCGAAAGAAAAAGTTCTAAGGAACACTTGACAGCTTAAACACTGGAAATCAGTAAGTTCATAGCGAAGAAATCCTTCTTTGAGGACAGGTTATGGTTTAAGTAAGGCAGAAAAACATGCCTTCGTGGATCACTACAAATCATCACAAGAAGTTCACACTTTCTCTTAAGTCCATCTTCCAAAAATTCACCACTTTGAATGTGAATTTTTGCGGTGATTTATCTTTAATAATAGAACTTTTACAAAGCAACCATGAATCTGGGATTCCTATAACAGCTGTCTGGATCTTTCTCACATGCTGTCTCAATGCTTAAAATTACACTATTCTTATCCCTATTCTTATCAGGTAAAACACAAAATGTTTATATTTTGGTTGCTTTTTGCATCACTCCATGCTCGCCTTTCAATACTTCCCAGTGATCAACCTAATAGTGATCAAAACGCTGTTTGAATATCAGAGGAATAAACTATTATTTTATTTCCAATGGATGACAGGGGTTTTTTTTTAAACCGATGACCTGCAAAAAATTTATGTTGACTGCTTAAAATTGTTAGAACAGTTCAAAAGGCTGAAATATTTTTCACAAGTAGACAACTCCAGCTACTCAATAGGATGAGAACAGATGCAAATGTTTTTGAATGGGTAACCCTGGCCATGTGAATGGATGCCAATTTTTCAAACGGCTGATGAACGGCAAGTGAATGGCAAAACATTGTTCGAACAGATAGCCGTTAGTGTATGTTTTCGCACAAGAGGTCATAATTACTAACACTCGTAAGTTTTCCAGGGTAAAAAGAACTCAGTTTGCTTTGACAAGCTTTTCGTTTCTGCTCCGCCATTTTTGACAACCTTCCACGCACATGGGAATTTAGTTTATTATTTTATGTAATCTCCCTTGAAGTGGCCTTGAATTTGTGGTGAATTGAAAGATGACTGCTGTTCAACAAAACAAGTGGGTGGACAACAGGTTTCATGGAAGGGTAAATGAGCTAAAATCTTATCAATTCCAAGAAAACACAAGGAAAAAACACCAAGCAATGTTTCAACATCTTTATTGAGTGTTTTTTCCTTTACTTATGGAGAGTATTTCAGTTCCAGATGTTAAACTCTGTAAGGTTTCTTCAGTTTTAAGCAAGGCAGCAATGATTTTTCAATGAATCAAGCCAAGCAGCCCACCTAGTGTAAAATACCTGGGGAGAACACTGCATATGCAAATATGTAAATATTTTTTATTCACAGTATGGGACAACAGATTCACAATCAAGTTTCCACTGTTGAAGTTGTTCATCACTTAGCATTAACATTACACAAAGAAAATTAGTTAGAAGGTATACAGTACACTCATTTTGAATTTTTTTCATTTGACGATTGAAAAATAAATTTAAAAGCATGTTGATATTTTACTCAGGTTTGATGCCACAGAATTGTTGGCATCAAACTTGAATAAAATCCCTCTGTAATGAACCAAAATATACTGTAAAACCAAAGCTTTTAAATGAGAACGTTTTTCTACACAAGTTTATTACTGTTTTAAAACTAACATTCTTTTCCCAAACACAAATAATTCACTTGTTCTACCTGTCCTTGGCTAAACTACACAGGAGTTCATCCAAGTACCCACTTTGAATTTCTTCAAATAATGAAATGTGACCTGTGTAAAATTATCAACACCTCACTGTGAACATTTGCTCTTTTTCCCTAAGGAAAGACCGTAAAACAAAGCATACAATAGCCTATTCAGTTCTACCATGTCAAGTTCATTACCGCGAGTCTACTATGGCATAAGTCAACCACAAAAAAAAAACGAGGCAAAACCAAGGTTTTCAAATTGGTAAGACAAGGTTTTGCCCAGGTGAAACCAAGGCACAGAGCCACGACAAACCTACCCTGTTTCAGTCTCAATGTATAGTGTACAAAGTACAAAGTTTTCTTTATTGTTAAACTGTTCGATGAGATTCATTCAAAATTAGTTTTGCAGAAATTTTTGACACTACGTCTTGGAGTCTCAATTGCTTTGGCAAGGCTAAGAAAGTCTCGGGGTTGCAGAAAATATATTAGCCTTGCAAAGTCTCAGATTTCATACCATTCACCATCCCTTCTAAATTCACACTGTTTACATGAGCCGCTCACTCGTTCATGACCACTGTTTCGAAATTTTCAACGTTGCTTACAGTGAGCGTCTCTTCTGGATTCACTTTAATTAGAAAACCCAGCTATTGCAGCCGGCCGGGAGATGAAGGAAATGTTTGTTAAAGATAAATCCAGCACAGAAACATTCAAGCACGCTCAGTTGTCGCCTTCTGGTGACACCTATATGAACCTGAAAACACAGGAAAGAAAAGGCTTTTCAAGCGTGATGTGTCTTTCTCATTACTGAGGTATTACCTCATCTAAATCCTTCCACGGCCACACAAGGATTCTACGCACATTCACCTAAATAAAGACGAGGCTATATGTAGAAATACCACATCAATGATGCATGGAGGCCCAGTAGCAAGAACGCAGTAAATGGGTCAATACTTTCAGGTGGTACTGTACCTTGCACATGAAAGTGTTCGTATAAATTTACTCAAGTTTTGCCCGCAGCTTGCTCAAGCATGCGCTTCTTTTGTTATTATAGTGAACTTAGCCATGAACCATTTATATGAGCATTTTGCACCTTAAGTAAGCCGCACTCGTATAAATGGCCCGCTTGCCTCTTATGTAGGCCATGGCCAGTGTATGCCACGGCTTATTTTCTCTTGTATAAACAGCCTATTTTGCAATCACTCCACATGATTGCAGCAAAAAAGTGATAGCAACAGTCATAACTGTAATCAACACCTGTTGAGGTCATTATTTGAACCACTAATGAGTCGAAAAATCAGTAAAATCACTTTACAGTGAACAAATGAAAACTTGATGAACTCTTGTAATTCAACTGAATACATTTGCATGTAGCAAACATCATTAAACATGCTTTCCCTTTTTGCTTGGGATTTCAACTTTGGCCAGGTCAGTGATAATTACAGACAGTATTGCAGTAATTGCAAACACTATCACAACCAGTTGCCATGTTATCCCGTTAAAGACTTGCTTTGAATTGCCTTTCTGCTTTTTTGTTGTCACCAAATACTTTAGAATTTTCTCACAAAGATTACAAACATTTTTCTTTATTTTTATTTATTTTTATTTAGTTTTATTTATTTTTTATTCTGCCACACTACAAATAACATTATTTTATTATATGACTGGGTCTTTCAGCAGTCAAGATGAATCAATTCTCTCACTGTGATTGGCTACCTGCGAGGTCCAGATGGAGCCATCTTGACCGCTTGGGATAGCCCGTTCATCCTGCGTTTTACTGTCTTTTTATAGTGTCCTTTGAGTCATATAATAAATCCTTTATTGACAAAGCTTGTTTGGTCAAGATGGTGGGATATTGGCCTTGTTCTTTGTGTGTTTATGGACCTCAACTTCGTCTCAGTCCATAAACACGCAGAAAAAGAACTTGGCTAATATCCTGCCATCTTGACCTCACGCTTGGTCAACAACCCATATATAATGAAAACAAAAAAGATAGAAAGAATAGAGGTAACAATGGTGAGGAGGCCTTAAGGGGACTATGTAGCTTATGTTAATTAGGCCTCTTCAGTTACTGTTTTGCAAGATGAAATTAAAAAAGAAGAACATGACGATGGATACAATTACAACATCAAATGGAAGTTTACAAGTGACAAATAAAGTTAATACTCAAACACATTTTAAACATAGAATATGCAAATTGCTGTTCAGACTTCAACTGGCTTTCAAAGAATGTGAATTGTTTGGCTTAGAATAAGCACTGTTAGTTAATGTTAACATTGTGGCAAAGAGGTAAACAATCTTTTCTTCCATGCTGGCAAAGAAGCCTTGAAATATTGCTCTGAGATATTGAAGAGCTGTTGCGTCTGATGAATGTTGTGGCGTCAAACGTGATCAAATGAAATATAATCACTCCAGTTACATAGCACATGTCATTAATCCACCACCAATAAAATGTTTTCTACCACTTTCTGTGAGCGTTCCACTCGATAAATCAAGACCTCTGTTGAGGTCCTCGACAGTTTTGACTTTTAATGAAAATCTATGTGTTTTTAAGTTGTCAAAGCCTTTCATCAGAAGGAACGAAAAGTATCATAAAATGTAGTTTGTCTCTCTCTGCGTTCTACTGTATCCAGAAAAAAGTAGTCAATTGTCTTACCGTACCACTTTTCAAGTGATAAAACTTCATTCTCGGGAGAACAGCTTTGGCAAATGGCCAGTATGTTGCATCTTAGCCCGCTGGCGATTAACAGAGTCAATAGCAATAGTGTGGGATACCATGGGTATCCCACACAAAAATCACTGAGACTTGAAAAACATGACATATTATGTATTTAAAGGAGCATGGTCACAATATTTTGGGTCATTATTACAAAGATAAAAAAATGCATTGCGAAACAGTGAAATAACAAATTTTCAGGGAAGGCAAGCACCAAAGAGACAAGAATAAATGCAAATATGGTGAGGATGGTGACGGATAGGGAAGATTGAAACTAATTACAAATTACGTTTTTGAAAAATTTAGGCTAAATTTGTTATTTCACTGTTTCGCATTGGTTGTGTGAATTCTTTTATCTCTCTAATAATGGCCCAAAATATTGTGACCTTGCTCCTTTAAATTCTTGTAGATATTTGGTACAGCTGTAACTTGTGGCACAAGCACAAAATTTTATATACCCCACTTGTGTTCAAACTTAGGCACTTTGTTTTACTATGTAAATATTACCTTTTCCTGACATTAATTTATTAAGAATCTTGGTGTAACTCTGACATTTCAAATAATCTGAGCTCTACCTCCTTTTCCCTTAGTTTTTCACATTATTTTCTGCTGTGCAGTACTATTATGCACAAGCAACAACTCCACATTTCACCAACAAATTCTCTAAAACAATGTTTTACAGCACACTACTAATAAAAAAATCCCCTAGACCTCCCTTCAGCTTACAACAAATTAAAAAGTTACAAACTTCTTACCCATTTCCGGAATTCCTCTTCCAATACAACTTTTCAGCAGCACCATTGCCATTCTTCTCACAAGTAACATTTCTTTCTGGCAAGACACACACCAAGACAATAAAAAACATTCAATGAATATTCAGTAGTTCAGTAGCAAATTAATAAGACTTTTTTATGCACAAAAAAACAAGCCATTCAAATACAACTGTGTGACCGTGCATACGTATACTGTCCAATCACCCAGACATCAATATCTTTTGTTGTAGTTACATGATTACATTTCAGCTACATCAGCACCCACAACCTTTAACTTTCAACAAAATTCAGGTTCACATTGAGTCTAAACCTTATATTAAACTTTCCAGGGAAACACTCATACACTTACCCAGTCATGAAAGCCTTTTCTCTTTGACGGGAGATGTCAAACATTAAGCTCAAACTTCGGCTTAAATGGGATCCGGATTCTGTAAACAAACAAACAAGAACTCAGTAGGCTTACCACAGGTCTTTCAGGATTCTAGTGTAGAACTAATGCGCAATCCAATGGGAATATCGATGAGTCTTGACCTTTTATACGAAGTTCCTGGGGGGAACCGTCAGCACAAAACGAGTAGCTCACTTATGCAAACATTCAAACAAGCAATTCTCACTGTTGACAAGCGATAAGTGACTTCCGCAGCTGTAAAAGATGTAATGCAAACGATGCACGGATCTCGAATATATAGCAGCTCCATTTTGGGATATTACGCCGGAACAGACCCATGAAAACGTTTCGTTGTTCAACCAACCACTTCCAACCAGCTGTGTCACCAGCTGGCAAAGCACAGCCAACACCTGACCTCGCAGGGTCCCGAGGGTTCTTGGTCAGCGGTTGGCTACTGTAGGGGTAACTTGAGGGGTAATATGAAATAGCGGAGCTCCGGCGGCCCGAAGGGCCGCCAGGCGGAGCACCATATAGAAACCTATAGAACCTATAGAACCTATAGAAACCCGTCAACTGCTTTTCTCATGGTAAAAATGGCTAGCGGTATTGCTCGTGGGTGCGTACGCACGACGACGACGACGACGGAGTCGCACAATAATGAATAATATTGTAATACTAATCATAATCGTATCTATAACAAAATTCTCGATCGTGATTGGTTCTCCGCGCGCCTATTTGTCACGTAATCGACGCGCGATCACGTGGGTATCCAATTACAGGTATCCAATTTGAACTTTTTGTAATTGGACACCTGTAATTGGATACCCACGTGATTTTCACGTCAATTACGCGCGCTTTAATGGCTTCCTTTGCAAACGTTTCCTGCAGTTTTCAAAACATATGGTAAGCGCTACAGACGTTTTCGCTCAAAAGACCTTCCCAAAAGAAATTTTTAATTCCGAAATTTGTTATAGATACGATTAATTAGTAATTGGACCTCGTGTCGTACAATTCAGGGAGTAATCGCGCTCGTATTTTCAAATCAGCCTCGCGCTTCGCGCTCGGCTGATTTTGAAATTACTCGCGCGATTACTCCCTGAATTGTACTCCACTCGGTCCCATTACTATTACTAATAATCCAACATGGCGGCCATACTCCACCTGGCCCAGCTGGCCAGCTAGTTTACAGCGTCCGCCTTTGATACTGGACGTCCATCTTATAGCCAATTGACACCTGTCAAAACAAGGTATCCGCTGACCAGTGTCACGTGACAATATCGCGGGCTCAAGTTAAGACCTCATCGAGGTCAACTGTTTTTTTGAAGTTGACCGCTGACCAGGTACTTGCTTTCGATTTCATCGCAGGTTCCAGGTGTGGGACACCCAAACCAAATCGAGGCTTTTAAATTTTTCGCGCGCTTTCTCCGGCACGTAATTTCACATTCAGTTGGTTTCTTAATAGACCATTTCCGAATTACCTTTGGCCTCTTTTTCAAAGCGAGTCCTGGTGCTCATCCTTTCATATGAAAATCAGTTTTCACTCACATGCAAATTTAACTAATTTAAATATGAATGGTTGAGCGCCAGGCCTCGCTTTGAAAGAGAGGCCATAGGTAATTCGGAAATGGCCTATTTAGCATCTTCAATGGAAGTTTGTCTTTAAATTCGCGTAAAAAGCAGAGAAATCAAGAACTTGTCAAAAGATACTCCGGAAGGTGAATTTTCAAGTGATGAAAAGAAGGGTGAAAGATTTTTCTCAGGAAAAGCTTCAAACTTGGATCGATTGTGCGGTTGAAAACAGTATAATCCCAGATTATGCAAGTGACCGTAGGTCATGAAGTATAAGATAGATTATACGAGAAACATGAGACGGAATGTACCAATGCAATGCCAACTTTATTTCGCTCCAAATATAGCGTTTTACAGTAAACGTAACAGGAATAAACTAGAAAAACAGGTTTTTCAGCCTCGTGGCACCCACAAGGAGTTGCGACCATCCAACACAGCGCCTTTTTGTAGAGCGAGCTAACCTGAAAGAAAAACAGAAACATACAAAGGAAAAACTAGTAAAACAGGTAACCAACAGTGGGTTCTGGGTTTGGGTGGGATTGCATTGTTACATTCCGTCTCATGTTTCTCGTATAATCTATCTTATACTTCATGATCTGGGATTATACTTCAAAACATTCGACTCCATGTAGCAATGCATTGTTAGGAACTGAGAGGACTGCCCTACTAGCCTCAGGGTCCAGCACAGGTCTATAGTAGAAACGTCTGAATGTGGAATCAGACGACCAGCAGGCCAATGCCAAAATGTCAGGTAAGGCTACCCCACACCTGGCAGCAGCGGACGCTGAGGCCCCACGGACTGAATGAGGCCTAAATTGAGATGTGTCAATACCAGCTGCCTGTAACAAGCCCCGAACCCATCTAGCCACAGTAGCAGACGAAACGGGTTTGTGAGGTTGAACAATGGACAGGAAAAGCTTGTTTTCTTGACCAGCTATAACTGGTCTCATATCCTTGGTACAAGCTTCGTACTCCCGAAGGCACTCTACAACACATAGGTTCTTGTCCTCAGGAAAGCTAGCATGAAAAGACTGTTTCAAATTCTTCCCACTCCGAATAGATTTAGTTAGGCAGGGAAGATTAAACACGACTCCCTCTGGATAGAAACGTCTGAAACGGAGATCATGGGCTGCTAACTCAGAATTCCGCTCAGCAGAAGTTAAAGCTAAAAGCATAGCCAGCTTTTGGGACAAAACTTTAAGGGACAAGGCCGAATTTGTACCAATAGATTTAATATACCCGACAACGACAGAGACATCCCAGGTAAAGGAGTATCTAGGTTGTGGGTGTCTTGAATTGAATATCCCTTTAAGTAATTGACAAATCATGGGATGTTCTCCAACCCTGTGTGAGTCTATGACTGGGTGTGTCATTAAATAGCCGATCGATAAACGTTAAGGGTCCTGTCCTGTTTCCCTTGCTGAAATTCCCCAGCGAGAAAGTTAATAATGTCACTCAGAGATGCTGAAATAGGATTGACTTTCCTCTCAGCACACCAGCTAGTCCACTTGCGCCATGCAGACGCATATTGATCTGAGGTGTTTCTCCTCCAAGCTGCTGAGAGCAGGTCTCTAGCTTGGACAGAAAAGCCTCCCTCTTCATACTGCTGCCTGAGATAAGCCATCCTCCCACCTGGGGGTGGGTTAATGGGTGAGTCATTCCTTCCCAAGTTAAGAGATTGGGGATTTGAGGGAGAAGGACTGGAAGGGCTATAAGGAGGTCCAATAAGAGAGGGTACCAGGGTTGGGTTTTCCACACAGGTGCTACAAGGACTAGACGTGGTACCTGCTGTCTCAGAACTTGACTGAGGCACCTGCCTAAAAGGCAAAAAGGGGGAAAGACATAACCCTTGACCTTGTTCCACTGGAGGGAGAAAGCATCCACTGCTTCTGGTAGGGGGTCCGGCTTCCAGCTCACGAAGCGAGGCAGCTGGTTTGTCAGACGAGATGCGAATAGGTCGATATCTACTGGACCCACTTGTTCTGAAGGGCTTGGAACACCGCTGGGCAAAGCTTCCAATCTGAGGAGTCCAGGTGAGACAGTAGTATAGTACTTGGGTGAGCTAGCGCATTTTCCACATGATGGGGTAGCAGCGCATTTTCCACCGCTTGGTCAAGGTCATCGAATTGCCAAGGTCAAGGTCACGTGATCCATATGATGGCTGTCAAGGTCAAGGTCATCAAAAAAACAGCACATTTTCCAAATGATAGCTTCCAAGGTCAAGGTCATCGAAAAAACAGCGCATTTTTCCATATGATGGCTGTCAAGGTCAAGGTCAAGGTCACGTGATCCATATGATGGCTGTCAAGGTCAAGGTCATAGAATTTCCAAGGTCAAGGTCATTTCCTTAAGTACCCTAGAATGTGAAAATCACTTAAAGACATGTTGCTTTAGGTTAAATGGAGAATGAAGAAAGAAAGAAGTCTCCGGGCCTTGGAAAAGCCCTGTCAAATCAGATCAGGAAGCCAGATGGTAAATGATCCGAGTAAAAATAATTGTAATTCAGATATTCATGAATATTTGATTGAAATAGAAAATTGTATAACATGTCCTTTTTGTGATCTGAAAATAGCAGAACACAGTGTTAAAAAAGAGGAACCGTGTTGTGATAAACAGAAAATGTTTGATGATAATGGTGAAAATGTTTGCCTAAATTGTGGTTCAGTCCACGGCTATGACTATTGTGAGGAGTACGTTGATTTTCATAGTAATATGTATAAAATAAAGCGGAAATCTGTATATCACCGGAAGTACCATATTGAAAATGTGATAAATGGTGTGTGTAGAAAGAATGGATTTCAAATTTCTGTAAAAGATAAGGGTAAAATATTGAAAATATTCCAAGAGATAGACACTGTCCTTCCTTTGGTGAATAAGAATCGTAAAAGGATGATAAGTACGAAATTTATGCTTAAGCAAATATTTTTAATGCTTGATCTTCCATTTGATGAAATAAAAGTTACTAGATCAAAGAAGACTATCGAATTTTATGATCAACATTGGGTTGAGATTCTATTGTTGATATTCGATAAAATTATTCGTATTATTAGGCAGTAAATTTTTCATCATATTTCTGTAAGTACTTATCAATGATTGGACTATTATCAGTCACATAATCATCGATATTCTTCATTGAGATTTGTCTACTTGAAGCATCAAAATCACCACTTCTCAACTTGTCTTTTATTGAATTGAGTAGATGTTGATAGCTTTGATAAGCATATGTGCAATTTTGGATTTTCAAATCTAGGTTTTTATGCTTCATCCACCCTTGTATCAAAAGTGCTGCTGTGCTGATGGCTACCAAACTAACACCGCCTGTTGCCACACTTGTGGCGAAACCCCCAGTTGCAAAGATGATGGACAAGGAATTCCCCAGTAATTTCCATTTTTTGAACCGTTTAACCGCCTGTTTATGAGCCCAACACTTTCTGTGATATGTTCGGTAATAGGATTTTAATTCATTTACCTGATCTTCTGTTAATTCACCTGAAATATGGTTCCAGCTGAATATGCTTTTTCGCTCTTTCATATATATCTTTTATATAATAATTCTATTGAATATGCAATAAAGTATTCCAGAGATCTGGCCGCATAATGGAGATCTTTTTCTTCGCTTTGGTGTAAGGTACTTAGGTATGGCATAACAATATCCACGGTCTAATGAATAACTGTCATAAAATCTTCCATACGCATCATGAAGTATACCATGTGTTTGTAATGTATCAATCCATCCAAGTGTATGTTCCAAGAAATGTGTCAAGCACCCACTACCTGGACCAATAAGTCCAATATCCCTGTGAGTGTGTAAAATATTGCTTATCGAAATTTCTACATTAAAATGCTTGTGATACAGATATTGGTATACCAAAGCTGATTTTAAAATTGCATCATCGACTTGAATAAATTGTTGTTTTGTTTCATCAAAAAAGAATTTTACGTATTTGATTGCTTCTTCTATCATGTATTATATCGTTGCATTAAAATGCTATGATGATCTGAAATTGTTTTTTCGTCTAATATAGAATCCAAGTAAACACAGAAAAAAATAATACAACCATCCAATGGTGCTATGGAGCTTGGATTCAAATCACCGAAAGTCATTTGTGTGCTACCGGTTCTATTAGCAGATGTGAAACTTCCCATATGTTTTTTGTTCCAATAGATTTTACTTTTATCTTTATTTGGAGAAGATAAATTATCCCAATGAACAGACAAGCAGTGCCAAACATTGATTTGACCCAGATCATTTACGGAAAAATCTGCTAATTTTGTGAAATTTTGTATAGATGCTGCTGGGCCAAAATATACACAATCTGATTGATCAACACCACTTATAACTAAATTTGAACCATTGTAATAGCTGACAAACTTATCATAACCTCCATTATCATGACCAAAAAGCCCATTTTTCCATGGATTTCCACCTGTATTTGAATTTAATTTATAAACAATGAAGATATTAACAGCATTATTATTCAAATTGATTTGACTTATCATTCTCTGTGATCCATCAAACTTCAAAAAATAACGTCCATTATGTTTCTCAGCTTTGGTACAAACAGTGGGTCTTATGTTTAAAGTTGATTGAGTTGCATCATTTTCTTCATTTGATAGATCGTATAATGTTTCAACTTTTCTGTCTGCATTCATATCTAAAAAATTATTATTCGCTCTGTCGATTTGATAAGTACATTTTGAGTACAATCTGATGAATTCAGAAACCCACAAATCCAAAAAACTATCTCTGACAATATCTGAAACTTGTGATTTGATTACACCATGATCAGAATCATTGCCTGCTTTACATTAGTCAAATGTTTGTTTCCAAGATCATAGTGACCATCTTGTGTCAAATTAAATCCATTTCCATTATCAC
Organism: Pachyseris speciosa; assembly: GCA_016490735.1. NCBI lineage: Eukaryota > Metazoa > Cnidaria > Anthozoa > Scleractinia > Pachyseridae > Pachyseris > Pachyseris speciosa. The sequence goes on along the minus strand of JAEMWC010000178.1, from coordinate 977,028 downwards.
CTTTATCACCTTTAGGACCAATTGCACCAGCATCACCTCTATCACCTTTTGGGCCTCTTTCACCAGTTCTTGTATTATCTTGATTTTGTGGAGAATTAAAAACTCCCATTATAATATTAATTTAGATTAATTCATAATCACTTCAAGTGTGAATGCTGTATCAAATGCTCCACTATTGGGATGTGAATAGTCGATTATAAGATAGCCTCTCGATAATGATTTGTTGACGTTGACCGTTGTGATGTTTCTACTCATAGAAGAATGTCTGTATTCAAAAATTGTTGCTGGTAATGGCAATTGTCCAGCACCTTCAGCTTTTGTCTTCAAGTAGAATATTCCGGGTTTTGTTCCTTGTATTACATACATATTCTTGATATGAAAGTTATTGTTGTGAATAACTAAAAATTCAGAGCCATTTATCAATACAGGCTTTAAAACATTCTTATTATGTCCTTGTTTGGCTTTAACAGAGCAATTTAAATATTGTATTTGACCGATTATTCCATTCCCATTCAAATTCAGATCACCTCCTAATTTCGGCCTGTAAAGAGTAAATCCACCCAAATCGAAAGCCGTTTCCATGGTTACACCTGTAACGCTTGAACGAAATAGATTCAAACTATTATTATGAATTCTATACCCATTCAGATTTAAATCACCACCAAGTTTAGCCTCTTTTATCAAATAGCTGTTCATATTAATATTATTCAGCATTGTCAATTCACCATTGTCTCCACCAAACAACCAATTTTCATTTTCTTTCACGTCAAAACCATTCAAATCTAAATCAGTTTGTAATTGTATTGTTTCATTCACGATTTTATAAGCTTCAGTGAAGTCGTAAACACTTGATGGAACGTCTGCTGCTTCGAAATCAATACCATATGCAACACAATGAACTTTGTACTTATTTGGATAAGTTGGGTTGGCATTAATATGAATCGTACAATATAAATATTCAGGTGGTGAACTTACTGAAGGTTTTTCAATCCATAATAAATATCTCGAGTGATCTTCATTTCTGTTATCAAATTTTCTCCCTACAGTTTTATGAATTGTAATTCCACCAGTTGCATTGAATGTTACACTACTAAGACTCATTCCTTCATAATCAGGAAATAGCCATTCAAGAATAAATGTGTATTTTCCATCTTTTATTGTGTACATATTAAATCCAATTCTAGCTCTGTAAATATGATTAGCTTCTTTATTCAAGTCTACATCAATGACCTTTTTTAAAATCAAATGTGGTGAACGAGGTAAATTGACATATCCATTAACTGTCAAGCCATATTCAGTGCTTACTTCATCGATATCATTCATCAAATATTTGAAAGCATTCTTTGGATGAGAAGCAGATGAAATATGACTTTTTTCTAATTGATCTAAATTTACGGCATCGGTTTTATTTGTTCCTTCTTTTAAGTTAATGATTTTATGCCCTCCAAGTTTCATATCCGCTGCCATCGCGTTTGTTCCATTCAATAATAAAGCGTTTGCTCTAATAACTATTCCAGCTCGATTTAAAACTCTGAAGTTCACTGCATCAGTTTCATTCAACGGGTCCGCTAAATTCGTCACTCTATTTCCACCCATCGACAAATTTCCTGTCATCGCAACGCTTCCATCTTTTTTCACAAAGTTAGAATTAACATATGTTTTATCCGCTTTATGTGTCGACAGATGTATGACAGCATCATCAACGAATTTTTTATTTGCAGCATCATCATCTAATATAGGGCGTGCAACATTGACTATTCTATGAAAACTCATTTTAAGCTCACGATCAAATACAATTCTTCCTTCTTCTATTTCATAAGGTGGGTCATGAACAAAGTAAGACAAATTGGTGTGATAGCCATAGGTCCCATAAACGATGATATTTGTTTTGGTGTTAGACGCAGGAGCTGTGCTGGAAAGTTCCACCTGTATTGCCGCTTGACCACCACTGGTTTTTTCGATTCGGAAAAGCTTCTTCATATAACCATCAACGTGTGGAGTTTTGAGGAAAGCTTCTTGAAACGGCTGTCCCGCATCGCGCATGTTAATTGTTGGAAGGGTTAAATCGATTGTTGCACTTCTTGGGTCTGATGGTGAGTAAAACTCAGTAACAAATGTGTACTGTCCATTACTCAAGGATGAAACATCAAAACGAATTTTGGATGTAAAGTTACCACTATGTGAAATGATAAAAGACAATGAGGACTTATTCATGTGATATGGTGATCTGTCAAAATTCTCAATTTGAAGGTTTGTTGCATCACTAACTATAGAAGTCTTGGATATATCTTTTAACAGAAAAGCGAAGGGGTTTTGTTGAATACCTGATGCTGAAAAAACAAGGTCATCAACATACTTTTTGTTAACTGCGTTGCTTCTGGGGGTGTTATTGTCGACATCTTTTAAATTCTGAATTGTGTACCCATCCATATCAAGATCTCCCTCAGCTGGATCTGTTCCATCCCGTTTCAGACAGCTTGCAATTTGAGAGTCAACATAAGACTTGTTTGTGGCGTCTAATGTATCAACGGGATATTTCATGTTTTTGACAATATTACGTCCCATGTCCAGATCAGCAGCCATCGGGTTTGTTCCATCCAATAATAATGTGTTTGTCCTGATACTTAGTATATTTCGTTGTACATAACCTAAATTAACCGCATCATAAGTACTAACTCGAGATGATGAACTAGGGAATGGTATACCACTGATTCTGTTGCCACTCATGTTCAGATTACCAGTCATTGCAACACTTCCATCTTTTTTTACATATGGAGACATGTCAATATTTGGGGTATGATCATCAACATATTTTTTGTTAGCAGCATCTTTATCATCAGTTGGAGCCGTAAGATTTATAATTTTATGGTCATCAATATCAAGGTTTGCAGACATTTTATTGGTTCCATATACATCCAAAAAATTGATGTTCACATAGTTTCTGTTGACAGCGTCTTGTGGGTTTGATGGAATGTCATTAAGGTTCATGATTCTATTATTTTTCATGTCAATATCACCACCGAATACAACATTGCAGTTTTCAATTTCATAAGCTGGGTCATGAATATGTGATAAAATGATATGAGAAAATCCATAAACACCATAAACTATAACATAATGTTTTTTATTATTTTGTGAATATGGTGAAATCAACAATAACTCCATTGATGTGGAACCATGACTTGTTTTTTCAAGGAAGAATATTCTCTTGAGATAACCATCAACAAGATGAGTCTTTGGAAAGGCTCTTTTTATCGAATCTTTTCTTTCAATTAAATTTGATGACAACGCGTCATCATCAACTGTTGCATTATTTGGATTACCATCTGTATAAAACTCAATAACTAAAGTGTACTTTGAAACTTCCAATTGTGTCAGATTAAAACGAAGAACAGTTGTAAGACCAGCAGCAGGAATCACAAAAGACAATGATTTTTTATTGATATTGTATGGGCTTTTATTATAGTCTTCTAATTGTAGATTATTCGCATTTCTAAGAATAGTTGTTTTTGATATGTCTTCAAGAAGAAATTTAAATGGATTAACACGTGTTCCTTCAATTGATAAAACAGCATCATCGACATACTCTTTAGTGGCTGCATCTGTGACATCAGTTGGTTCTGCTACATTGCTAATTTTTTTGTTTTGTATGTCATAATTACCATCTTGTGTTAATTTGAATCCATCACCTTTGGGACCAACGGCTCCAGTAGCTCCTTTTGGACCTGTATCACCTTTATCACCTTTGGGACCAATTGGACCAGCTGGGCCTCTTTCACCAGTTTTTGTTTTATCTTGATCTTGTGGAGAATTGAAAACTCCCATTATATCATCTTGTTAGATTAATTTTCTTCATCACTGCTTTCATCTTCCAAGAATTCAGGTGGTATGGTTTCATAGATGACAGGTAGTCTCTTATTGTTTTTCAATGCTTTTTGTGTCTTCCTGTATACTTCCATTTTGATTTTTTCAGCGATTTCAGATGGTTCTTCGACATAATCGTCAGGTCTGGTCAAAGTCAATTTCTTAATTCTTTCTGTTCTGGGATTCTCGAGTTTTTCTGGATTTTGAAAATTGTTGATTGTCATATTATACAGTTATATAATTCTTCAAATCGCACCATAAAAATTCCTCTTGATTGTCTTCATCGGCTTGTCAACATAACAGAAGGAATAAGGTTTCTTGGTGGCTTCAATGTATTTCGTCTTGTCAATTCCAAGTTCTTGTGCAATCAAGTTCCTTTCTCTTGAGGATGGGAAATCATAAATGCAGAAGTGACTGCAATTGAGTCTGATTGATTTTGGACAGCCATAGAATGATTGTGTGAGATATATGACTGAACAGTTCTTGTGTCTTCCCTGAATGAAATAGCTGATTATCTGATCTTGTTTCTTGTCAGTGACAAAATCATCAAAAACAACCAATCGCTGCAAATCTGTGTCTTTTATTTGTTCAACAGGCAATATCTCTTCTTGACTGCAAACCAAGGCAGGATATCCAATGTGACTGCTTATTTCATCCATTACTTTCCGAAGATATTTGTACTTGTCTTGATCCAAATTTTTTGCATAAAGATGTATCTGATCGTAATAGACCAATGGTTCCATAATCAGATGCATGAACAATGTTGTCTTTCCAGATCCAGAATTACCAGCCAATAACATTCTAAATGTATCTTTTGGCATATACGGATACAACTGTCTGAATGAATTCTTTGAACCCTGAATATCATAATTAGGGATTTCCATATGTTAATAGTTTAGATTAGTCTAACACAATTGTATATGGATATAGAACGAATGAAAAGGCTTCTTAAAAGTGGAATTGAAGCTGGAAACAAAACAAGAGAAGTTCGTGATGTTATCAAGACTTATGAATACAGAAAACAGGATGCATATGATACAACATCAGAATTGCTGAAACCCTCTATTGATGTCCAGAAGAGTGTGAAAGAAAGTGTGGACAAAAAACAGGATGAAGTTATTGAACAGTTGAAACAAAATCAACTGGCTTTAACACAAGGACTTGATGATGTTATGGAATCTAATCGTAGAGCAATTGCAATGGATACAGAACTTCCTAAAGCCATTGAAGCGCCAGAAGATAAGGATGGGAAAACCACCATATTAGCGATCGATAACAATTTCAACAAAGATGACAGAATTATATTAAATAATAACAAGCTTTTGAAACCAAACGATTTAACTCAAGTCAGCCCGCAAAAACTTCTTGAAGAAAAGAAAAAAGCTGTAGATATCGCCAAAATGCTAGGACCTAGAAAAGCACATGCAAAAACATTAGAAGATAAACAATCTTATGATCAAGAATTGAAAACTTTGAAGAAATACAGAGAAACGATTGTAGATGTATTGAATTCTTACAAATACAAAACAGGGCAAGGTGTTGTTCATTATAATAATATTGGTGACTTGCTTTCACGTTTACAGTTACTTGGTGGATCTATTTCAGCCGGCAACAACAGCAAAAATGTTCAAAATGAATTCACAAAAATATTGCATACATTGAACAGACTGGGAATCCTGAAAACCGGTGAGTTGAATAAAATAATGATGAAATATCTAATGTAAAAGTATATGACAGAAATTTCATTACCATTCAACAGTAAAAACAGAGACAAAATTGGTGTCAGCAAGAGTCATGATTTTGAAAAAAGATTCAATACACCTCTTAAATTAATGAATGATTTGAAATATGAAATGGCTGTGAATGTTATCAATATGACATACAGTTGGTACAATATCAGAGATATTTTTGAAAATAATCAAATGAAATACAGCTATAACAAAGGTGTAAACTGGGAAACAATAACATTCGTTGATGGGATGTATTCATACGACGATATCAATAGTTACATTCATGAGTATATGAGTAAAAATGGCCATGTACTGAATCCATCTGAAACAGACAAATCAAAATTCCTGTATGGTATTAACATGTATTTCGTTTTGTCAACATATCGCATATTGATTGAACTCAATGAAAATTATCGTGTGGATCTGAGAAATAATGATTTCAGAAAACTTATCGGTTTCGATTCAAAATTAGTTTCAGCCACAGAATATGGAACAAATCTACCTGACATTACAAGAGGAGTAGATGAAATTTATATCAATTGTGATATGGTGATAGATAGCATTGTTGATGGAAATAGCACAAATACAATCGCACTTATACCAGTCACAGATCTCGTTAGAAGTTTACCTTTCACTTACAAACCTCGGAATCCTGTCTCAACACATACAATCAGCTCAATACGCTTTTATGTCACAGACTCTTCTAGAGCTCCAGTCGATTTAAACGGGATAGATTGGTATATCGAGTTATTCTTGAGAGGTGTGGAATTATAAAACCTAATAGTATATGAAACGGTTTGAGTTTAAAAAATATGAACAACATGGTGAAGGTGTCATGACTGACATTATCAAAACAGCTGGAAAAAAAGCAGCCACAACAATTGGTGAACATGCTGGCAAAAAAGCTGGTGACAAAATCATAGAACTTTTGAAAAAGAGAAAAAGTGGAAACAAGAGTGGAACTGAGAGTGTGAGCCAGACTGGTGGTTCAATCAAAAGAAAGAGAGGCAGACCTCGTAAAATCAAATAACTTTTATCTAACACAATAATATATGTCAAACTATCGTGACTCAACATATATCGAAAGATATGAAGATGTAGTGTTCGAACTAGAGACAGCACTTATTACTGTAGTAGCAAATAATGCTCATCAGAGGAAAACAGGTTACCGTTTCGTTGTTGATAACAGTGGAGAGACTACACCATTTGACTGGTATAATGCCCGTTTTAATGTTATTTTCAAAGAAAATAAGCTTGCAGATGGAGCTGACATTGCTGCTGCAGATCGAAATGGTATTGTCAATTCAGTTCACGCTCTTATTAACACCATTAATGTAAAAATGAATGGTCTTGATGTTTATGAATGCCGTGATGCAAACCAAGCCACAAATATTAAGTCATTGCTTGAGTATTCACAGGGTTATGCTGTAAGTCAGGGAACCAATGAGTTCTTCTATCTTGACACCAGCAGAGGTGCTGAAAACAGAGTGGCACAAGCTGCTTATAACAAAGGATTCTCAGATCGTAAAGCTTTGCTTAATGATGGTGGTGAAATAAATGCAGAGATAGCATTGAACAGATACGGTTTTTTCAAGAGCTTTTGGGATGAACTCATGCCTAACTCAAAAGTAGAGGTGAACCTGACACTTGAGAGTGATGACAATATGATTTGGCAAGCTACTGATGAATGTCGTGTGATACTAACTAAATTCCAGCTAATTGTTCCTCGTATTATTTTTAATTCTGCGGGAAAGTCCTTATACATGAGCAAGTATCTTGACAACAGAAAGTGGACTTACATGAGAGAAATGGTTGAGAGAGCAATTCAACAAGACAACAGACTGCCAATTTCCGTATTTCCACAGGAATAAACAAACCCAGGCATGTTTTTGTATTCATCATCAATGATGCCAAGGATTCGTCTCAGACAGCCAATAAATTTCTCTATAACACATTCTCAGTTGCAAATAACCGAACTTTGACTGATTGTTATCTTGAGGTTGGCAATGGTAATGATTATCCAGAGGTTCATTATAAACCATCAACAGAACCAACAAGAGTATTTAGAGATGTTTTGAAATATGTTCAAGCTGTAAATGATTTCAGTGAAAGTACCCTTCTTAAGAGGGGCAACTTCGGTACAATATTCCCTTTCATTTATTTTGATTTGACGAAACAGAAACAGGATATCAAAGATGGAATGACAAAACTGACTTTCAAATACACTTTGAGTGCTGCAACAAATGCTGATTACAGTGTGTATGCACTGGTCCTCTATGAGCAGGATATTGAGATGAGAAAGACTGATGGAAAATTAATTCTGAGATCAATGTAAATTGAATGATTTAGTATAAACATATATTATATGACTACTTATCATCCACATGGTGTGAGACTATCAAAAAGTCAGAAACAAAAGCTAGCAAAAGCTTATGCAACAAATTCACCTGTTACAATAAGGTTATCGCATAATGAATTAACAGGTAATGATCAACTGATGTTGACTAAGAGACAAATCGGCAAACTGATTAAATCGAGTAGATCAGGAAAAGGTTCAGACATCAAGATATCAAAAAATCAAATCAGAAAAGCTGTTGTAGAAGGAGGTTCTCTTTGGTCCAGTCTTTTTTCACTTGGAACAAGACTATTGCCTTATGCAGGTAAAGCAGTAGCTAAAGCGGCTCCAGCATTGGCTACAGGTGCTCTTTCTTCATTAGCAAGTCTCGGTGTTGATAAACTATTTGGGAAGAAACAAAGTGGAGGATTTCTTATTCCTAATGCCAATTTATCCCAATTATTGAATGTAGGAAACTTATTGAATACGAGACAAATGGCAGATATTATTCAAAAAATGCAGTATGGTGGAGACGTTGTTATCAAACCAACAAAAACACAGATTGGAAATGGAATTGGAACAATACTCGCCAGCATTGGAATTCCTTTGGCCATAGAAGCAATTAGAAAATTAACTGGAAAAGGTTTGCATGTTGAAAGTAGCCGTCCAAGACGTTCATTAGATGTTCACGTTCCAATCGGTTATGGAATGAAAAAAAAAAAAAGACAAAGGGAAAAGGACTTCTACTAGGCAAAAACAGTCCATTCAATTCAATCCCCATACTAGGAACCATTTTGTAAATAAACCCTTATCCAACTTTGATTTAATCAATTGGGTTAAACAACTTGGAATAAAACATTTCAGAGGAGTATTTTCAAGAGACAATCTGCCGAACCTGATGAGAAACAATGAATGTGGGATAGTCAATCTCGACAGTCAGATTGGACCTGGTACTCACTGGGTATGTTATCGAATTGGTGATAGATACTGTGAATACTTTGACTCATTTGGTTTAATGATGCCAACAGAAGTGCAGAAATACATGGCTACAAGTGGGAAACCTCTTGAATACTCTGGTGATGAGATACAAGAAAGGGATTCAGTATTGTGTGGATATTGGTGTTTGTACTATCTTCTCGAAAGGCAGAATGGGACATCTATTCTGAATACAATCCACAATGCCAATTTCGATCCAGCAGACACAAGAGTCAATCACAGGTTCATCATAAATTATTTCAAGAATATCTAACTAAATTATATGGAAACAATTATTGTGCAAGTTGTTGGAACGCCTGTTGTAGTTCGTAATGACAAGATAATGATAGTACTCAAGAACCAATTCGGCGAAGATGTTATAATAATATGTGAAGTGAAACAAGTTTTTAAAGAAAATATCTAACCAATATGTATAATGGTGAAATCATATTGTGTCAAACAGAAGAAAGTAACTGAATGTGTGCCAGGAAGTGAAAGATATCAAAAGACAAAAAATGGTCGAACTGTGATGAAATGTACTTGTGCTGAATGTGGAATCACAAAGACTAAATTTATCAGAAATCGGGGAAACTGATTAGCCCGTCTGAAGGGGCGGGCATACTAGATTCAGCCGCAGATACGGCACTAACAGGATTCTTAGAACATGGAGTCCCTTATTTAGCAAAGAAAGGTGTAGAAATGGGAAGATATTACGCTTCTGAAGCAATGAGAAATCCAAAGCTGCAAAAGAAATTAATTCACAAAGGACTTTCCCTCGCAAAGCCTGCAATCACAAAGGTTGGTAAAGAAGGCTTAATGCAATTGAGCACTGCTATTAGACCCAAACGCTCTGACAAGAAAAAAAATGTATAAAACAGATATTGCTGGAGTTGATTATACATGTGGTGGCTCATTGCTTGGAGATATCATGTATGCAAAACCAGAAGATATACAAAAATGGGTAGCTAAAATCAATAAAATGGGGGGCGCGATTGATATCCATAAGGTAATTGGCAAGCTTCCTAAACCAAAAGCAGGTTGGACACCAAGTAAATATAAATATATGGGACCTTACAATCCATTGCATGAACAGTTGGAATATGATCCAAATACTGGTGAGGTCTTGAAATGGAATATACAACCTTACAATAAGGTGGATGAAATAGCAGCTTATCATGATATTTGTTATGATATGGGAAAGAATAAAGGTGATTGTGATAGAACAATGATCGAGTCACTAGATGCCATTCCTTATGGTGAAATGCCAAAATGGGGTCAAACAGCCAGATTCCTAATTGATAAAAAACAGAAATTAGGTCTTGGTGTTTCAAAAAACGGAAAAAGCCGTCGAGTGAAGAAAATTGGCAAGAAAAACTAGCTGATGAATTACATGCACCCATAAAACGAAATTTCACTCGGCGGCTTGTGATTGTGAATAAAATTGATGAAATATGGGCAAGTGATCTAGTTGAAATGCAACAGTTCAGTAAATGGAATAAAGGTTATCGATATCTTCTTATGGTCATTGATGTCTTCAGCAAATATGGTTGGATTGTCCCATTGAAGGATAAGAAAGGTGAATCTGTCACTGAAGCATTCAAAACAATATTCAAGGAAGGCAGAAAACCACAGTATTTATGGGTCGACAAGGGAAAAGAGTTCTATAACAAACACTTGAAGGACTTGCTAGAGAAACATAGTGTACAGATGTACTCAACTGAGAACGAAGAGAAGTCATCAGTAGTTGAAAGATGGAATAGGACAATCAAGTCCAAAATGTGGAAGCAGTTCACTGTTCAAGGCAATACACAGTATTTAGACATGTTGCCAAAATTAGTGAAACAGTACAACAACACAAAACATTCAAGCACAAAGATGACACCCGTTGAAGCATCTAATAAGAGGAATGAAGGAACTGTTTACTTCAATTTGTATGGTGATATGGAGCCATTGAAACAGAAACCAAAATTCAAGGTCGGCGACAAGGTCCGAATATCCAAGTATAAACGGAATGTGTTCGACAAGGGCTATACACCAAATTGGACAGAAGAAGTGTTCACAGTTGATAAGATCCAATATACAAACCCAATAACATACAAACTAAAGGATCACAACGATGGAGAAATTGAAGGGAGTTTTTATGAACCTGAGTTATTAAAGGCTAAACAGGATGTTTTCCGTATTGATAAAGTCGTTCGCAGAGATTACAAGAAGAAACAAGCTTTGGTGAAGTGGAAGGGATATAGTGATGACTTCAACAGTTGGATACCATTCAAGGATTTAAAGAAAATTATCTAACACACATGTAGATGCAAAAATATTCCTACGATAATAAAGAATTAGACGTTTCAATAGATTGTTATCTCGATGATAAAAACGAAATATGGTTCAGAGGTAGAGACATAGCCATTATTCTCAACTATAAAAATCCGCAAAGAGCAATCAGAGATCATGTTGATTCTGAAGATAAATTCTTATTGGACTTCAAACTGTCCACAAATTCCAAAACAAAGTCAATTTTCGCTGATGCAATCGAAAAAACTTTCAAATGTTTTTTTATAAATGAAACAGGATTTTATTCACTTTTATTCTCATCCAAAAAACAAGAAGCCAAAGAAATTAAACATTGGGTTACTAAAAAGGTTTTACCATTAGTCAGAAAACGAATATATCAAAAACAGTTCAATGACAGAAACAATAACATGATATTGATTGAAAATGAAAATGATTTGCACTGTAAGATTGTATCATTCATCAGAAAGAAATATGAAGACGCATTAATGATAGCCGGATTAGGTGAAAATCAAATAAGCTCAAACATGAGAATCAAAAGTTACAACAAAGGATATATGTCTGGACAATGTGATTTAATGTTAATGAATCCAACAAAAGAATACAATGCTCTATGTCTTGAATTCAAAAGTCCAACTGGTGTGTACCAAGTGACTGATAAACAAAAAAGTATGAAGCAAATGTATTAGAAAAACAAGTGCAAATATATTATGAGCAATTGTTTTGAAGATTTGATTTATGAAATAACCAAACACATGGAAGAAAGCAAATTATACTTGTCACGTATAGGAAAAAACTGATTTTTATCTAACCTATATATGACGAAGAGGTCAGTATTTTTATATAACACTGTATTTGCTATTTTGGTAGCCAAGAGTATTTTTATTCCTGGCTATTTATTTTGTGATGACCATAAGCATAACTGTTGATTCCGTCTTTTGATAAATATCTTTTGTCATCGAAGCAACTGAGTGATACTTTGTTGATTTCATAGCTTCCTAATTGATGGTTTTCACTTCTGATTGTTTTCATTTTATGATACATTTGTTTATCATTGAACAGAGTGTCTTTATAATTTTCATGCTTGATTTCATTTTTGATTGTGTTCTTTTTGATTCCTTTTGCTGTTTTTCCTCCTTTCTGATAATCTTTAATATAGCTATACATCTTCGATCTCAGTCCTACGAATTCACATATTGGGACTCCAGCAGCCTCATCTTTCATCTTACCAATCACTTTCTTATTGGTCTTATCGGAGAATGGCGAGCTTTCAGGATAGTCACTGTTATCGAATTTATCTTTATCATTCCAGAAATCCCTGTAGACATCTTCTGCCTCAATTTCATATGTCAAACTGTCCGTGTCAGTGAAGAGCAGCTTGGCCTTCTTCCCATACTTTTGTTTGATGTAGTTGTAATGGAAATCATACATGAGCGTCTTACTGAGATCCAGAATACACATTCCTACATAAGCCGGCCTGTTCAAAGTTAATGTTTCTTTGATCTTATGCACTGCTACCAGATTTTCATTGAATATCTTACTGCTAACATAAGTTGGTTTACTGGCTAATTTCAATAGCTTCTTCTCATCAGTCACTAATCTAACATCTACTCTCTTTCTGAGATTTTCCATAGTTTTGCCGAATACTGAGTTATTCATCAACTTGAAGAAATATTTCTCAAAAGCATTCTTGGCATTGGTTCTTTTCTGTGTATTGAAATCAATGTACTGTCTCAGCCAAGGTGATTGTTTGAACTCTAGCACTCTGTGGATTTTTGTTACCTTCAAACCAAGATCTGTGTACAATTGTAGGTTCCTGTAATGCAGAACATACTTCTCTTTACTGCATAATGTTGGTATCAGTTTATGTACCAAACCAGTTGATATATTGTATTTCTCTGCTATGTCTTTACAGTAATCTGACAGCATGTCTCCAGTTACTTTCACCTTCTCTGGTCCAAGCGGGTAATCATTGTGCAGATCATGCAACTCCTGGGGATATTCCAGATCAACTTCCAGAATCAAACCCTTATTGCTGTCTTCTCTGTACTTTGCCAGGTTGAGATTATTCATTTTATTCTCAGACATCCATTTGAATCACCAGTTGGGAGGTATTGACTCATTGCCCATCCGTATAGATTGTTTGCATCAAGATACATGATGTACTTTGAGGGCGCCTTCTCATCATACTTCTTCATGTATTTATTATTAGCTTTACCGTAACGATTGGCAATATAGCTGATACCACCTCGCATACCCTTCTCAATGAACTGGAACATATCAATGTCAGTCATCAATTCCAGTTTGATATCAGTCATCTTCAGCATAGCATCCCATGACAAACCAGGAGATGTGAAGTAGTGACACGGATCCAGTTTGTAGTACTCGAGACATGTTCTTCTGAAGTTCTCAAATACATCAGCCAACAGGAGTACGTCTGTTTTGAGGTATAGATCATGATACTCACCCATGTTGTTTAAGGAGAATGTATTCCAAACAGTCTGAGCATGTGTGTAGTCTTCATCTGATATATGCGTATCACTCAGTATGCTATAGAATTCTTCTTTTGAGGGCAGCTTCTGATTGAATTTATCGAAACTATCCATATAGTCATAAGGATAAACACCTTTTTGTGCCATCAGATTAAGATCTTTTCCCTTGAACTCTTGTGAGGTGTATTTCAAGGCTTCTTTTGGTAGATTGCCTACAAGTTTTTCCAAACTAGAGCTCATGAACTGGAAACTATCAAGAAATGTTAGGTGATTGCCAAGCATAAAAGCCATATACTTCTCCATATTATTGGGTATGGCATTGATTGTCATTTGACTGTCTTCACCTTTCTTGTTTTTGTAAGTGTGATTCTTAACTATGGCTCCAATCTCCTGCATAATAAAATGACTATCATAACCTCTTAGATTGTGAAATGTAACAGGTATCTTTATTTCTTCTGGGTTAACTCTAAGTTTCAGGTTACATTCTTGTAATCTCGTACCCAGATCTCCCACGGCCAAGCGAAAGGGAGATCTGGTAAAGTTCGAATTTGGAGCATGCTCAGTTAGAGTCAGGCCCGATATACGGGCCTTACTATAACTACGCATGCTTGTTCTGATTTTGTTTATGAGGGAAAGATAAACGGACTTTGAGAGCGCTTTTCAATCGGTTTTGCGGTCCAGAGGAGAAGAAAACTCCAAAATCAAACCAAAGCTATAAGAGGCAATACAGGAGGTTGTTGTCACCGGCCGAGATTTGTTCATTGTTCTCCCAAATGGTTACGGTAAATCGCTAATTTATCGAGTGCTTTCTTCATATTCCGCTCATCTCGCTGTAAAGAAGAAACGAAAGGACAAGCTGACAAGTCAATTGTAATTGTGGTTTCGCCGCTCAACCCTCTGATCGACGATCGATATCAAATAAATAACTTTAACTCAGTGGGAATGTGTTGTGCAACGATAAATGGCAGATGGTAGTCTTGAAGCGAGCGGATTTCACGCCGGCCGGAAAGTTCCAGATAATTTTATCCGTCCGGAAGTAACTGTGAGCAACGGGCAGTGTAGGGAGATATTGATGTCCGGTTATTCTCAGAAAAAATGTTGCGGCTAAGTTCAAAGGGCATACCAGTTTATCAAAACAAGACAGAACTTCGAAAGTTCGTCTGTGCCTTCGACACAAATCTCACACAGTTTTAGAATAATTCGTTTTAATCTCAAAGCTTACCCAGTGGCGGAAAAACAATTTCCTCCCAGCTGTCTTGCCTCACAGACGGCATTTAAACTTGAAACTATCGCTCGTGTTTTCCAAACTGCCATGTTGAATATTTGTCACGAAAATAAAGCAACAAAAAAAGCCACTCTGAAAAACGCCAATCAGAGCATAGATTAGATTGCGGTACTCTTTTTCCAGTAGCCAATGAGAAATGGCGTACTTTTGAACTTTACCAGATCTCCCTTTCGCTTGGCCGTGGGAGATCTGGGTACGAGATTAACATTCTTGATGAGCTGATCCTCTATACTGGCCAGTTATATGACAGTGATCTCGAACTCGGATATCTTTGTCAGTGTATTTTTTATCACAAATGTGGCAAACTTTGGCTTTTTTGAATTCCTTCTTATCATCTTTTGTCATTTTCAAGAGCTTGTTGAATTCTTTTTCATAATCTTCTTGCAATATTTAACTTCCTCCAACATAGCTTCCATGAATTTGTATACAGCTTTATCACCCCTGTATATTGCTGCAGGTTTGCTGTATTTATCGTCATAACAACAAACAACCTTGTAACCATATCCACAATCAGTATGCTTCTGATAGGCTTCAGTGTATGATTTATCATTGTTGGGTTGGCAACCGTGTATTTTTTCAGTGATAGCCTCAAAATCAGCATAGATTACAAATGGTACCTGCTGTTGTTTATGGAAGTTGTTGAATTTTAGAATATTATCGTCTTTGTTTGGTATCTTTATTGCTTGCGTGCCATTAACCAGCATACAGTTGTCCTTATGATTGTTCAAGACTCTTTCTGAGCTGAAACATTGTAGACAGTGCATGCAAAAGTGTTTTCTTTCATTGTGCTTTGTCATGTTGCGCATTAATCTGTTGAAATCTTTGATCAGAACGTAGTGTTTGTTTTCATTTTCTGTAATCAATAGAAGATTCAAACAGTCTTCATATTTTTCTTTTGAAACGTAAATTGGATATGGTTGTTTGTTTTCATAACCAAATACATTGATGTTGATCTCATTTTGTTTTTCTATCTTGTTGTACTGTTTAGTTGTGACAGGGAATTCAACCCCCGAATAATCTAACATATTAATATGTTGTCTATCAGATTTTTTTATTCTCTGAGGGTCTTTAGCTTGCGGATTCAAGTGCCTGATATGACACCATCTGAAGCATTCATTGTCATTATTCTTCATGTTAATCAATCCCTTCATTCCATTCATTAATTCTGGGGGTAGTTTAATATATGATGAGCCTTTCATTGGCTGATATATTACAACATTGAGATAATGTCCGTCAACTGATTCCACAACCCAACCAGATCCTTCTGAAATCCAAACTGCAATCCTATTTAATACATTTTGTTTTGACACTTGAAGTGATTCACTAATCTGGAGATTATTTATGACTGTTTGAGGCGGGCTGTTGAAAAAGACTGTTTTCTGTATTATTTCCCCATCGGACATTTTTTTGAATGTTACCTTGAGTGTTTCAACAAATTTCAGTCCTTTCATTGATTTTAGTAAACTTACAAGACCATACGCGACAGCCTTTCTTGTGTTTTGCAGCTGCAATAGCGGGTCTTTGTTATTCTCGATATCTATTTGAAATGATTTGGTGTATCCTTTGAGAGCTTTATCCTTTTGCTCTATCTTAGTCCTTGGTAAAGGAACTGGTTTTTAATTCTTGGTGCTGGTACTGGTCTATCTCTAAATTCTGATGGCGGAAGAATTATGTTGTCTTCATAATCTTGGACCATCTGCTTCGCACCCTTGCGAGGCGTGGGAATTGGCTTCTGTTTTTTGATGTTATCAGCGAGACTAACTAATCGCCTCATCTCGCCAACATCCATTTGGCTTAATCTTTTCAATAATTCTTTGAAAATACTATTTTTATTTTCCATGTCTATATTACTAGTATATATAATTTTTTCACTCAGATCATTTACCATCTGGCTTCCTGATCTGATTTGATAGGGCTTTTCCAAGGCCCGGAGACTTCTTTCTTTCTTCATTCTCCATTTAACCTAAAGCGACATATCTTTAAGTGATTTTCACTTTCCTAGGGTACTTAAGGAAATGACCTTGACCTTGGCAATTCGATGACCTTGACCTTGACAGCCATCATATGGATCACGTGACCTTGACCTTGACCTTGACAGCCATCATATGGAAAAATGCGCTGTTTTTTCGATGACCTTGACCTTGACAGCCATCATATGGAAAATGTGCTGTTTTTTTGATGACCTTGACCTTGACAACCATCATATGGATCACGTGACCTTGACCTTGGCAATTCGATGACCTTGACCAAGCGGTGGAAAATGCGCTGCTACCCCATCATGTGGAAAATGCGCTAGCTCACCCAAGTACTATACTACTTGAGACCGAGACTCCCTGTCTGCATTCACATTCAGAATCCCGGGAATGTGTGTGGCGGACACTGTTATCTGCCTCTGTAGGCACCATTGCCAGAGGTCGCGAGATAGAGAGGCTAGGACACGGGATTTGTTCCCCCCCCCCCCCCATCTTGTTGATGAAGGTAAGAGCTGTCACATTGTCCATGAAAAGCTGAATGTGAATGTTTGTCTTGTCTTTTGCAAAGCATTTTATTGCAAAAGAACCTGCCAGCAGTTCCAGGCAGTTTATGTAGAGAAACTGCTCGGACTGACTCCACAGGCCGCCTTTGCTCAGTCCATTGCAGTTTGCACCCCAGCCTTCCCTCGAGGCATCGCTCTCTATGATGATGCTGGGGTCTGGTTGAGCTAGTGCCCTCCCATTCCAAGCCATTAGGTTTTCTGCCCACCACTGCAGTTCCTCTATAGCCTCCTGATTCAAAACTACTTGAGACTCGTAGTGGCCTCCCGATCTGAGCGGATGAATCTTTGCCTGTTGCAGGTAGCGGTAGTACAGTGGGGCAGGGAACACTGCTTGAATGGAAGAGCTCAGACGACCTAGGAAATGCGCTAATTGGCGCACTATTGTAGTGGGATTTGCAATCAAACACTCGCACTCCCTGCGAATACTCCTGACTTTGTCCTTGGGAAGGGCAAGGCAAAGGGTTAACGAATCCACAGTCATACCGAGAAACTCTATTTTCTGTACTGGCGACAACACCGACGTCTTTAGGTTTATAACAAAACTTAAGTTCTCCAGGAGACTTTGAGCAGTCTGCTCTGAGTCTGCTAAGATTAGAAGATCGCCTAGATATATAATCAGGCGAATCCCTAAGTTCCGCAGAGTTGCCACCACAGGTTTCATGATTTTTGTGAATGTTCTGGGAGCACTGGCCATCCCGAAGGGGAGACACGCAAATTCCCATAGAGTTTCCTTCCAGAGGAACCTTAAGTACTTTTGATGCCCTAACCAAACTGGGACAGTAAAGTATGCGTCTTTGAGATCCAATTTT
Organism: Pachyseris speciosa; assembly: GCA_016490735.1. NCBI lineage: Eukaryota > Metazoa > Cnidaria > Anthozoa > Scleractinia > Pachyseridae > Pachyseris > Pachyseris speciosa. The sequence continues at coordinate 958,710 of JAEMWC010000178.1, read as the reverse complement.
ACCATAAAATCTCCTTTTATTAGAAGGTCCCTTAACATGTGGATTCCCTCCATTTTGAAATGTTGGAAATCCACAAAGGAATTCAGATTCTTTAAATTGATAACAGGGCGATGACCGCCGTCTTTTTTGTCGACCAGAAATAAACTGCTGACAAACCCCCCTTCGGTGTTGGAGGTGACTGGGTGGATGGCTCCTTGAAGGAACATCTTGTCTACCTCCACCTGGACAGATTATTGCTGAGCTATTGACATGAACGTGCGGGGCCAGGTTACATGGTGGGGCACTGTATGAAATTCTATCTTGTAGCCCATAATAGTCTCCAACACCCAAGGGTCGTCTGTAATAAGATTCCAATTTGCATGAAAATACTTCAGGCGGCCAGCTACTTGTGCTGGGGCAGAACTTATTGGTAAAAGACCTAGTGACATACCTGTGGTTACTGGCTGGTTGTAGTGTGGCTTGAGAGAGGTAGAGAGCCCCTTCCCCTTGGTTGGTAAGGTCTGCTCCTGGGCGGGTGCCCCGTCGCACATTGTTCCATGACCCTCCACGTGCCAGATAGGGGCGACCATGTGGAGGGTTGGGGCGAAAAAGCTGATGCCCCACTTTTTTAGCCTCGGATATGGCTTTGGCTGTCTCCGTTCGCTCCTTCAGACGAGACTCAAATCCTTTGCCTAACAGGTCTTTGCCTGCCTCAGGGAAATCTTCTTTACCCAGGGAAGCATAGGCTTTGTTTACTTTTGATAGTACTGCCACCCTACGTTTCTGGGAGATGGTGGCTGAAGCATGACCTGCTAATTGGATTGATCTTTGGATTATAGCCATAAGTCCAGTCACTTCTTCCTTTGAGAAATGGATCACAGGAGTTTGAGCATCCAGCTTTTCAATGAAATTATCATGGGCGGTGCCAAGAATATTATCCTGAACGTCTCTTAATTCAGCATCAGGGCCAGTTAAACCACCCACGAGACCAGGGAGGTAAGAATCCAAACGTGGGGTGAACGCTGCATCCACGTTAGGTCTTGGGTATTCTTTTATCATTTGACGGTAATCATATTTTGACAAAGGCTTTCTAATAATAATAATAATAATAATAATATATCACATTTATATTGCGCATTTTCTATGCAATATTCAAATGCGCATTACAACACTGGCCGGGGGACTTTGCCAGACTGCTTTTTACGCAGTTTACAATTAATGAAGTTGAGTTATGAGTGCCCCCGTAATATCAATATCAAATTAAGACAGACACGAGGGGTGGTCACTGCCAGAGTTTTGTTACGTCCCTAGTGGTTCTTTAACGTCCCACAGAATCAGTGAATTATGAAGAGTTGTGAGACGGGGCCTACGGTTTATCGTCCTTATCCGAGAAGACTAGAAAGTCTAACCGTTTGTAGATGTCATTACAAAGGCAGCACTTTCTCCTCAATTATTTTAAGACCTTGAGTGTTGGTCCGGCCGGGGTTTGAACCCGCGACCTCCCGCACGGTAGTCCGGTGCTCTACCACTGAGCTAACCGGTCGGCGGTAGTTCCTAGGAAACTGAAAGTTCTTCTGAAGCCTGCCATCTGGCCGAATTGGCTTCTACAATGTGAGGAGATTCGTCCTGGACAATCAAATCATCGTGAGAGTCATCAATGACAACAGAATCGATTTACCGTTGAGAGAGAAAATCAGGTTTGAAATGTTTAGCTTGCACAGAGGCAGCAGTGGAGTCAAAAGACTTTCCCACCATTTCTCCGGGGCCATAAAGCACACCGGCAGGTCGCTTTGTCGCGGTTAGTTCAGTTCGGCTGACGGAGCCATGAGGCGTTCCCGTGTTCATGGACAAACCACTCATAACAGCTGTCGAAATCGCTTGAATGAAACTTTGGTCGGCTAAAAGCGCCTGGCCAAAACGCTTACCTTCAACATCTAGTTCCGAAGGTTGTTTTGAAGCTCCAGAGAGCGCTTCTAACGCCGAGTTTTCATCAGAATTCCCCGCAAGATCGTCATCTTCGAAAAACTTGGCTTCCACAATGGCGGAGCGAAACAAAAAGGCGCTGTGTTGGATGGCCGCAACTCCTTGTGGGTGCCACGAGGCTGAAAAACCTGTTTTTCTAGTTTATTCCTGTTACGTTTTCTGTAAAACGCTATATTTGTATAGGTAATCACATGATTTCGACTGCAATTTGGAATAAATAAGCACGAGTAATTTTTTTCAAAGACTCACAAAATTGCACGAGCCCGTAGGGCGAGTGCAATTTGTGGTCTTTGAAAAAAATTACAAGTGCTTATTTATTCCAAATTGCACGAGAAAAATCATGTGATTACTTATTAATAATATACATGAAAAAATTGCGAGATAGCTTCTTAACGTTGCAGAAGCAACGCAACGAAGATAAGGTGAACCAAAACAACAGTTTTCTCGATGTTTTTAAAGCGTTTTTAGCTGTAAAAACTGGCTAAAACAATTACAGGCTATAGCTATAAGGCTACTTTGTTTGCTAAGTGTCTATCAAGCGCTGTAATTATTACCTTCAGGCTTTCTAGTTCGTTATCTTCGCCTTGTTTGTCCTTGTTTGTTTATTAATCTCGGCGTCACTCCATCAACGGACTCGTAATTCCAATTACGTCGGTAATTCCCTTCTCTGGACACCACTGTTTCCAAACAGACAGCTAACATACAGTGCTTTTCGCAGCCGTTTCTCCTTTTTTGAGCTGTTGTGCAGCTTCTCTGCTGTTATTGCGGTCACGAAGAAAGAAAACCTGCTCAAAAAGCCAGCCATTGTTTTGGCTCGCAGAGTCGCTTGCAGCTCTTCAGACTTTGCGCCATTCAGAGGCCGCGTTTGATTGGCTCAATCGCAGCGCCTTTGTTTATCAACCAATCAGAATCCTCAGTTTTTTACCTTGTTTTGCACTGTATTTCCTTTTTTTCTGCACCGAATTACCTTTTTTCTGCACCGGTGTTTCCTAAAAACTGCATTTCTCTTAGCCAATCAGAATCGAGAAATTTTTTCATGTATATTATTAGGAGCGAAATATAGTTGGCATTGCATTGTTACATGGAGTCGAATGTTTTGAAGTATAATTCAACGCTTCAAGGGCTTTCACTTTACCGCGGCATCTTGCATCTTACCAAGAAAGGTCACTTAACAGTGCACGGTATTAATGGGAGGAACGAGTAGCTCAAACTCTGTGGAAGAAGCTCTTTCTTTGGACAAACCGTTTGCTATTTTTGCGGATGCTTGTTTTTGCTTTACTGAAGTTTACGTATTTTCAAGTGGTAGAAACCTCTACAACACAGCGCAGGAGAGTGAGGTAAATTAAATAAATAGAAGCTTAACATTTGGTTTAATCGTTGTTAATTTTGTTCAGAAATGAAACTTGTATTTTTCTCTCGAATGGATATAAATAATAATTATCTCTACTCGTTTTGGACGCAAAGAAGTAGTTGAATTGTTTGTTTGTTTTGTTACATTCTTTTCTTTGCAAGCGAACGAGTGTTTTTACTTGGCTTCGAACTTGGTGCCTCAAACAGCGTTAAGAAACTTTTCCCCTTATCTTATGAACACGTAATCGCAATGAGGCCTTGTAAAATTAAGGATTAAATTAAAGGCGGAAACTTAAGCTCGAGTGAAAAAAAAGCCGATCAAGTGCATGTGCATATGCATATGCACGTCTCAAAATCTGAAATAAAGTTGTCAAAATGCTGTCAAAAATGTCAAAAACCAGCGCGCTTCACTCGTCATTTGAAATTAGAGATCTTCGTCGAAAGCGGCCTGTAAACAATAATAATAATAATAATAATAAACTCTATTTATATAGCGCCTATATCACTAGCTGTTCTAGGCGCTTTAAAACACTGACCGGGGAACTTTGCCAGACTGCTTATAACGCAGTTTACAATTAATGAAGTTGAGTATGAGTGCCCCCGTAATATCAATAATATATAGATTTAGCCAAGCCTAAAAGCGGAGCTCCACGATCATTATTTTTTTACTGGTATTGAAGAACACCGCACGGCTTTCCTTGCGCCAATATTTTATGTTTAGAGCAGACAACGGGAATTGACCGCGGTTCAAAAACATCAAAACATTACGAGAAAACAATACAGTCGACACGTGTGTTTGTTCAAAAACAAATTTAGCAATCAAAGAATGATCAAATATTTTCATCCAACATCGTTGGACGAGCATGTTTGACGGTTTAGCCACCTCTCACAATAGTGCATTAAATGGCTTTCCATGTTTGATCGAAATCAAACATGTTCATCCAAAATTTCGCATTACGAACAAATGTTTGATCGTTTAGCCACCCCAACAAACAAATCGTGCACAAACGGTAAAAAGCAACCAAATGAGCCACGTAGCGTCGAAAATTTCAGCAATAATACGCAAAAATCATTTATTTTGGACTCACTTGGTCCCGTGTTTGGTCAAACATTGTTTTGCGTTTAGCCACCAAACGTTATGCTTGGCAAACACGATAATGGAAGAAAATGTTTGATCTTTTAGCCGGGACTTAACAAACATATTTCATAGTACGTTAAGTTTTGACATAGCTTAAATGTCCTAGAAAAGAGAAAAAGGAAAACAATCCTGATAGTTTGGATAGGTAATCGCATGGGGCCGAGTAAATATCACTTGTGCCAGTTTTCAGAAAGTTTCTGAAATTGCCCTCATCGCGCAAAACATAAAGCCGCGGCTACACGAGCGATTTTTCACTCGCGCCGGTGATGCGATTTTTTCAATTTTGTCGCGTCACCAGCGCGCGATGAAAATCGCAAGTGTAGCCACCCTTGAACGTCGCAATAAAAAAATCGCGAGAAATTGAGTGAGTTTAATTTTTCGCGATTCTTTTTCTGCGATTTTTTGAGCTGTCGCATCACCTGTGCGAGGGTGGCTACACGGGTGATTTTCACTGCGCGATGGTGACGCGACAATTAAAAAAAAAAATCGCATCACCATCGCAAGCAAGAAATCGCTCGTGTAGCCGCGGCTTAAGTGATACTAATCCTTAATTTTACAAGGATTCATTGCGATTACGTGTTAATAACATAAGGGCAAACGTTTCTTTCAGTTTTTAACACTGCAGAAACACAGACGCCGAAAAACATGTGCAGTCAGCCAAGCGGAGGAAAACACTCGTTCGCTTGTAAAACAACAAACAAACAATTCAATTAGCTACTTCTTTGTGTCCAAAACGAGTAGACTGTTATTTATATCCATTCGAGACAGAAATACAAGTTTCCTTCCTGAACAAAATTAACAACGATTAAACCAAATGCTAAGCTTCAATTTATTTAAGTTACCTGTGTTGTCGAGGTTTCTACCACTTGAAAATACGCATCGATCCACTATAGTAAAAACACGCATCTACAAAAATAGCAAACGGTTTGTTCAAAGAAAGAACTTCTTCCACCAAGTGTGAGCTACTCGTTCCTCCCATTAATGCCGGTGAGTTGTTAAGAACTTTCTTGGTGAGCTGCAAGATGTCGCGGTAAAGTGAACAAGCCCTGAAGCATTAAATCATTTTGTTTTTCAACCACACAATCCGGGCGCCATAGAAGTGGATCCAAAAATTGAAGAATTTCCTGCGAACAACCTTTTGCTCTTCCATTTTCCAGTTGAAAATTCACCTTCCGGAGTATCTTTTAAGTAGTTCTTGATTTTTATGCCCTTTATGCGAATTAAGAGACAGAAACTGAACTTCGAAGATGATGTTGTTTTGCTCAAAATGAAGACACCAACTGAATCTGAAATCTCGAGCCGCAGAAAGCGCGCGAAAAATTAAGCCTCGTTGTGGCTTGGGTGTCTCGTTTTGGTTAAATTAACTTGACTTGAGCCTGCGATCCAATTGAAAACCATTACCTGATCAGCGGTCAACTTAAAAAAAACAGCGGACCTCGATGAGCTCTAACTTGAGCCCGCGATATGGTCACGTGATACTGGTCAGCGGAAACCTTGTTTTGACAGGTGTCAATTAGCCATGACACGGATGCCCTATATCAAAGATATACGCTGTAAACTAGGTGATCAGCTGGAGTATGGCCGCCATGTTGGATTATTATGATTATTATTAGGATATTATTAATTATTGGGCGACTCCGTCGTCGTCGTCGTCGTCGTTGTCGTCGTCGTCGTCGTCGTCGTGCGTACGCGCCCACGAGCAATACCGCTAGCCATTTTTACCATGAGAAAAGCAGTTGACGGGTTTCTATAAGTATGGTGCTCCGCCGGAGCTCCGCTATCAAATTAAGACGGACACTAGGGGTGGTCACTGCCAGAGTTTTGTTACGTCCCTAGTGGTTCTTTTACGTCCCACAGAATCAGAGAATTATGAAGAGTTGTGAGACGGGGCCTACGGTTTATCGTCCTTATCTGAGAAGACTAGAAAGTCTAACCGTTTGTAGATGTCATTACAAAGGCAGCACTTTCTCCTCAATTATTTTAAAGACCCTGAGTGTTGGTCCGGCCGGGGTTTGAACCCGCGACTTCCCGCACGGTAGTCCGGTGCTCTACCACTGAGCTAACCGGTCGGCGGTCCTAAACAACAATTAAGTTTCGCCGTCTATAAACACGTCGTTGTTTGAACCGGTAAGAATCAGCGTTTGGATGTTAAAAACAGCGAAATGGGTTGACTGGCTGGCTGGCTTTGATAAATTTTAAAGTAGACGGGTCTGCGAGATAAATGCTCGTGTGGTTTTGGCAAGCGTTTTCTTCGTTAACTGGATGATGTTTTGCCACTGAGAATCATTAATTGAAGAAGGTTCTTCGGAAGACATGGGAAGTAACAGTAAAATTATCAACGCACTTTAGCGCTTTGTGTAAGCCAAGGAAAGATTTTGTGGGAAATGGCTCCATTAGTCAGCTCTGTCGCGTTCCGAGTGATTGCTGCCTCAGTCAGTGATTCCTGTTCACTGCTCTTAACGGTCAGGTGCGGACGTCGTTTTTGTCTTTTCTACGGACATTTATGTCTAAATTTAAAGATATTTTTGTTGCTTGTCTAATTTATCCACTTTCTCCAAGAATCTTCAAAGAAATATTATTCGTATTGTGCTTTGTTTTCTTGTAATATGTTTGTTGTTCTGTTGTTTCTGAACCGCGGTCAATTCCTGTTGACTGCTGTAAACGACCAGTTTGTACCCTTTATTTTCTTTTCTAGGGGCACTCTGTCTTTTTTTTTTTTTTTTTTTTTGCAAACGTTTGCTATCGAAAACCCTTCGTTTTCCCTGCTGCTGCTCAATTGTTTTGAACATAAATTAAACTGGCCCAAATAAAGCCATGCGAAGTTGCTCGGTGAGATTGTGCAGCTCCGATTCTAGGCCTGGCTTGGCTAATTATATATATAGCCTTCAGCTTTTCTTTTTTTAATGGCCACATAACAGACTGGAATGGTGTTCAATCGAACATCATGCATGCACCTTATTTAAGCAGTTTTAAGTCCTATCTATTACATTATTTGTGTCAATTTTAAATCAGATGTAGCTTGTGAGTGACAAGTATGTAATTTAATTAGGTTAGCTTTGGATGGTATTTAAATTTTACTTCTTAACTTTTAGTGTCAATCTCAAATCAGGGGTGACTTGTAGGAGACAAGTATTCGATTTAATTTGATTAGGTTAGCTTTGGGCCACGTTTAAATTTCACCTCTTAGTTTTTAGAATGTGTAATATTAGATAATATTCTTTGTATGGGAATTTAGTTTCTCCCAATTATTCTCCAGTCATGCACTTTTTTTGTTTTGTATCAACTTAGTTGTATTCGCATGACAAAGTATTATTAAACTTAAAACTTAAAATTAAACTTAAAGTAAACTCTTTCTCTTGAATATACACATCCTTTGGACTTCCTTCTCCTGCATACAGTCTTTCAATTAATTTTATTAGTAGCTGGTCACACCAATCTTGTGGGATGTTTGAATGACATTTGGCATTAATGTTAAATGGGATTTCTGATGTTTGATGAAGTATGTTGTGCAATTTCAAATGTACATGGAGAAATGTGAGACTAGTCCTTATCTTTCTTGCAAAATAGAAAATCAAGTTAATTGGCTAACACGGATTTCCAGCACTTTTGCTTTGATGAATCATTACCTTAAATCCTCATACTACACTGTTAGTGGTATCAACCAAATGCCCAATATTTTATTATCAAGTTGCTTGGTCCTGCACTTGGCTGGCCAGAAGAGCAGCTGGATTTCTTTTTGAAAACACTGTAGGTGCATTGATTGATGAGCTTAATGTTAGCAAGCAGTTTGTTTTGTGATAGTAAGGTCAAGAAGTAATTGATCAAAGAAATATCTTGGTCTTAATTCATATCATCTAAATATTTTTATTGATTTCCATGTATCTTTCTTTCATATATTTTTTTTTGAGGCATACATATATCCAGAGGATACACAATTTCTGATTTCCGACTGTCTTATGGGAGGCTGCGGATAATTGAAATTGCATTCATTATGAAGTGATGATCTGAATCATTATTTATCTGAATTGTGATACTGATTCAAAGGAGCAATCAACATGTAGGCTTCTCCACCAATTTCTAGTGGCTCTAAACCATAACTAAGTAGCCTACAGTTGAACAGGGAAACAGACCTGTCCTTAGGTATTGCTCTAAGATGTTAAGAAATGTTTTGTTTTAAAAATTTATAGATGCAGACTAGCGTTGCAGGTTCTTTTTTACACAAGGTATTAAAACCTAAGTCAATATTTTTCTTTTTCTTCTTTAACATCTCCAAACTCAATTTGCAAAGAAATTTTTATCACCTTACTCAATAGAACACTTGTTTTTAGGAGGGGTGGGGGGTCCAAATCCTTAAAAGGGGGTTCATATCTGCTAGCAGTTCTGGACTAGGGGGTCCAAATCTGATCCACAAGCAGATCTGGACTGTGCAAATCCGCGTTGGGTCCAAATCCACTGTGCCACTGGCTTTCCATACTATTTTTTACAGCATTGGGTCTGTAGCTTGAGTGAGGTCAGATGGGTGATATGACAAGCAGACTATATGTAAATGCCAGTAGAAAAAGAATGCTTTTGGAGCTCCGCTTTTAGGCTTGGCTAAATATATATATTACTGTACCCAATTTATTCGCGCGAAGGGATTCATATGTAATGCTTAATATATAGATTTATCCAAGCCTAAAATTGGAGCTCCACGATTATTATTTTTTTAACTGGTATTGAGCAGCTCCGCATGGCTTTCCTTGCGCCAATATTTTATTTTTAGAGCAGTCAACAGGGATTGACCGCGGTTCAAAAACCTTAAAACATTACAAGAAAACGAGTTTGCCTTTTGGTCGAGGGTCGAGGGTCTTGGGTAACTAGTCGAGGGTCGAGGGTCAAGGGTAACTAGTTCGGGGTCGAAAAAAAATTATTGTAAAATTATTTCTGAACGTCGTCAAATCAAAATTTCATATAGGCGGTTGTTTACATTAGTTTCCGGTACCCTTAGCAACAACAACAAAAATGCATTTGTGATTTAAAAGGTACTATTTGTCGTCTTCATGTCTCGGGGCTTTTGGTTGATCTAAGACCTGAACACAGCGCAGGAAATTAAGTTTTATCTTTTTAGCTGTTGGTCGTAAGAAAACGGCCAAGATCCAGTCTGCAGAGTATGGCAGAACTCGACGAGATCTCGCGCGTGTAGAGCCATTTTTAGCCGCGTGCACCGCGTGCAATACGAACGAAAGTCCAGAATTCACGCGTGCATGGTGAAGATGGTGTGGTTGGAGTACTGTACACCGCAAAAGCCCTGGGAACGAGGTTGAACCAGATTGATTTCTCATTTCATTGTAAAGACAACGAGTTGTGGCTAAAGAAAATTTACTGGGTTCTGTTTCTGTAGCAAGCGCTGTAAAACGTGTCCTTTTTTACTATAAGGGTAGTGTGAATGGAGAAAATACATATTTTAAAATAATAAAAATCAACATCCAGTAAGCCCGCCGCACACGTGAGGAAACAGCTGAGCTAAATGCCTCGCGAGGTAGTTAGATCAGCCGTTTCCTCTCACTACACACCTTTCCTTTCACTGCACACAAGAGGAAACGGCTGAGCCATCTGCCTCGAGAGGCATTTTGCTCAGCTGTTTCCTCACGTGTGCGGCGGGCTGTAGGATTTTCCAATGCGGGATAGGCGGAGTTAATTGGCATCTGCCAAAATCGGAAAATACTTTTGTGTGCTGTTTGTTACACTCTTTTTTTTTAATACCGTAAAAGCTCTATTTCTTTTGTTGTTGTTTTTGTTGTTGTTGTTGTTGCTAAGGGGTTTCTCTCGTAATTTGTTGCTAGTTTTACCGCGTTAACCGCTATTTAAGTTGTATTTCTTTTTATTATTTTGAAGAATTTTTCGACCCTCGACTAGTTACCCTCGACCCTCCACCATTTACCCCCGACCCTCGACTAGTTACCCTCGACCCTCGACCAGAAGGCAAACTCCAAGAAAACAATACACGACGCGTATGTTTGTTCCAAAACAAATTTAACAATCGAAAAACGATCAAACAGTTTCATCCAACATCGCGTTTAACCGTTTAGCCACCTCTCTCGACATCGCATTTATTCTTAAATGGCTTTCCATGTTTGAGCAAGATCAAACATTTTCATCCAACATTTCTCGTTACGAAGAAATGTTGATCGTTTAACCACCCCAACCAACAAAACGTGCAAAGCTGGTAAAAAGCAACGAAATGAACCGCATAAAGTCGAAATTTCAGCGATAATACGCAACAAATCGTTCTGTGGACTCACTCTGTTTAGTGTTTGGTCAAACATTGTTTGTGCGTTTGGGCTAAAATTTGTCCAATGGAATGCAAATTGATTTTGGAAACGTTTCAGAATAATAAAGCTCCTAGAAATGATGGAATTCCGGCCGAAATCTACAAAAAAAATTGGAATTTAATTAGTGAACCCTTTGTAAAATGTGCGAATGAATGTTTTGAAAAGATGGAAATGTCAAATTCCCAAAAGCAAGCAGTGATAACTCTTACAGAAAAGAAAGGAAAAGATCGTATGTTTCTAGAGAACCGGAGACCAATTTCTATTGTAAATGCAAATGCACAATTACAATACAATACAATACAAATTTATTGTCAACTCCCCATGGGGGCTTTTCAGAGACAAGTATTAATAGTACAGGTAATAAAAAAAAGTAAAATAAAAAAAGTATCACAAATTGATTATCAATAAACTATTAAGAAACTATTTACATACAGATTTATGGCATTAAAAGCTATTGACATATAAATTTATGACATTAAAAATTGATTTAAAAGGGAGGCTTTCATTTTACATTTAAAAATGATAAGAGATTCGCTTAATTTAAAGTGGGGTTTTAACGCATTCCACAATGTTACAGTTCTGTAATAAAAAGATCTCTGTCCCGACTTGGTTTTAAAAAGCGGTATATTAAGCTGGGAAGATGATCTGGTCGTCCGACCACTGATATTCCCTCTAGAGATAAAATTTGAAATAAGGTAGTTTGGTACCTGACCTGTCATAGATTTAAAGGCCAAGATGGCGTCTCTTAGATACAGGTGGGACTTAACTGGTATCCATCTCAGGTCTTTCAGGGCTGGAGATACGTGATCAAACTTCCTTGTCCCAGAAACTATGCGAGCAGCGAAATTCTGTACTCCTTGTAGTTTGCGTATATTACTGGCAGAAGTATTCGACCAGACGGGACGAGCAGTAATATAACTTACTAAACACGAGGGAATTAATTATTGTAACAAGTATGTCTTTTCTAAATATATGTTTAACTCGGCTAATTTGCCCTAGGGCAGACATACAAGATGATGCTGTTTTAATTATGTGGTCGTTGAATGAGAGTTTACTATCAAACACTACACCCAGGTCCTTAACAGAGTCGACGGGTAAAAGATCTTTACCCAAGAGGGTAAGGCAAAAATCCTGAAGTTTCGATATCATTTGCCGACTTCCATATACAATCAGTTTAGTCTTGTCCGGGTTCAGGAGTAGCCTAGTATTAAAACACCAATTACGTAGTTTAATAAGATCATCGTTGATCGCGGCCATAGTCGATTTACAGTCCTGCACTTGGAATGACATAAGCAATTTAGTGTCATCAACGTAGTAGTCCGTAGAACAGTGTTGTGGGATTGATGGCAAGTCATTGGTGTAAGCCGTGAAGAGCAAAGGACCGAGGATGCTTCCTTGGGGAACACCGTACCTCATTAGCAGGGGTTCAGAAAGAGCAGTATTTATACGCACAGCTTGGTACCTGTTTGACAAGTAGCTCCTGAACCACAGGATGGCAGAGGGTGACAAGCCAATATCTTGTAATTTTTTAAGCAGAATATCGTGGTTGACACTGTCGAATGCCTTGCTCATATCAAGGAGAACTACAGCTGATGTTTTCTTTTGGTCAATTGCGGTGAGAATGCGATCAGAAGTGTAGATCAGGGAAGTCTCGGTAAAGTGCTACTACGATCAGAAAATCAATTGCCGTTCTTTTCTTTTTAGAAGGAACAAGCAAACTCGAAGATTTCGCGTCGAAAAACAGTATGAAATAATTATCAAAAATAAAGTGCTACTACGATCAGAAAATCACTGGTGTTTTTTCTTCAAATTTCGAAAGTGTGTTTGCTTAACACCCGACTCGCGAAATTTCAAGCTTTAATTTGAAGCAGAAGACTGTTTAAAATGAGTACAAGTTTTTAATTTAACCGTCCGCCATTACTCACGTTCGTAACTGACCGATTAGGCATCGGAGAACTGGATCCAAGATAAAATGACGTCATATGCTCACTGGTTTAAAATTGCAGTGTGTGAATGCAGCTTATTAAGTATGCAAAACACGAGTTTGAGAGTTTGAAAGCTCAATATTCCCGTGTTGCATACTAAATCAGCCGGGTTTACACACACTGCATTATTACTCTTGTGAGCTTTTTACGTCATTTTGTCCTCGATCCAGTTCTCTCAAGATTTTGAAGTTAGTAATGGCGGATCACTAAATAGAAATATTTCAGTCAAAATAAAAATGTGATTTCTCCAAATTAAAGCTTGAAATTTCGCTAGTCCGTTGTTAAGCAAACACACTTTCGAAATTTGAAGAAAAAACACCAGTGATTTTCTGATCGTAGTAGCACTTTATTTTTGATAATTATTTAATACTGTTTTTCAACGCGAAATCTTCGAGTTTACTTGTTCCTTCTAAAAAGAAAAGCACGGCTTAACGTTAAGAAAATTGTAAGAACGCTTTGTCTCTCTTTTTTTTGGCTTGTGGTCAAACATATCTGAGACTTCATAAATCATTCAAAGACAGCAAATTACTTTCAAAATTGGTAAATTGCGTGATCATTTCATGGATAGAAGGGACAGTTTTTGAACAAGTTTTCATTATCGGTTATCTTCTTGAATTCGTTGGATGTCTTGTATCAGCAACTGTGTGCAGGAGACAAATTCACTAGAACATTATGACCACCTGAAATTATTGTGCGAGGCTGAACCCGTGGACTTAGTTTGATTTAATTCTGACGGGAAAATAGAGTGAACAAAAACCTCTAATTAAAAGAAAGACAAAGCCCCAAAGGAAGAAACGTCCTCTGATTTCATAAACCCTGACAGGAGCCCGGATTGTGTCCTGTTGATATCTATACTGAAATAAATGAAGAAGCGTTTTCAAGTCGAAACTACTCAGAAAATGTATTTTCTGAGTTCCCCTACAGGAGTCGAACCGATGACCATCCCGAATACTGGTTGGACGCTCTAACCACTGAGCTATGGAGGACTCATGGCGAGCAAGGTCGTAATCTGGGTTCTTATGTGTGACACATGTCCTGCCACATAAAGAACCTTCACCTTATTCAAGTCACCATTTCACTCATCAATGATATTTATATTGTTAGACATTAATTTTCACCTTTGATTCGTGTTATTGGTGGTTTGATTTCGCCACAATTGCTTTTAGTTAAAAAGAATCATCGATAGTGGGAGTTAAATAAAAGAAATTTTCATCATCTACAATTTCCTTTAATGCTTCTACACCCTCCTCGACCTGTTCTGCTAGCTCGTTTCTAATAATCACTTCGCAACAATTACACAACATTATCGCCTCTTCCTTTGTTCTCCAAAGCTAAATTGTCTAAAACCGGTTAAAACACAGAAACGGGTGGTGAAACTACATTGTGTGGAGTTAATTCACTGGACGAAACGTAATAAATTATTGAGTAAACGATTATTGGTTTGTGCATCTATGTTGTTGTGTCTTCGAGAATGTTAGAGAGCAAATTGAGAAACTTGGTAAGTTCAGTGGAAAGTTCTTAGCCTTTGACCTACGGTATTTTGCTAATACAAGCATGATAAGTATTTTGCCTATGGCTAAGAGTAAAATAATGTCATGTCCGAAAACAGGTTGTCACCAGAAGTAAACTAGATATCTATATATGGTCTATGTAGGTCTAGATATATGGCTACCGCTCTAAAATGAGTGATCTCATTTCTCAGTTAAATTTCTCATTAGAAAATAACAAAACACTTATTTCGTTTACCTTTTCACTTGGAAATCAAGGTTGCTTCTAAAAGTATTTCAGTTGTTACTCCATCACTTGACTTTGTCATGTCACTGCGTTCTTTTCAAAGATCAAATGTGTAGTGTTTATATGAAATAATTCACAAACTGAGACCTTGTTTATACTCAAGCTCGCTAGTGAAAACTAGGCTTTAGCGACAAAACAGATGAACATGTAAAATTCAACAAATATTAAAATTTAGGATACTAAGGAAATACCTTGTGAGCTTCAATAGACTTTTTTCCTAATAAACGCTTTAACTTGTGTGTAGTCTTATCTCCTGTAGGGGAGTTTGCTTCACGTGGTGGAGGCTTGTCGCTTCACTGGAGCAGGCACTTGGGCTAGTTCGACATAAGTTCCTAGAACACTGAAATAAAACCACAAATTGGTGTAATATAAATGACTTATCTTTATATAATAATAATGATTTTATTATCTCTATAGCGCGAAATTCATTAATATATCATTTAACGCGCTTTAAAAATTGGTAAACTTGTACAATGCAAGCAAACTACACATGAACTGTATTGGTAGGAACCGCGTTTAAGTTAGGAATAGATGCAGGAAAACTGAGAATTTCATCATCATTCATTCACATCCTTCAAATTCGTCTTCTCATTCGCCCTTTACTTTTCTCACAGGACGGCAAAGAAATGCATCATATTATATAATGACCTTTTTCAAATTTACAATTCACGGTGAATCTTCAAGTTCGAAGAGAAGTCTGAGAACCCAGCTGTGCGGCCTAGCCGACCATGAGTTTCCCATAGCACAGTGATAGAGTGTTTAACTGGTATCTGAAAGTTCGTGGGGTCAAACCCCCGCTGGAGACGCAGAAGTTCAAGAAATCTGACTTAAGACGAATTTATCATTTTTTTTTTCATAATATATAACGTACTTGCGATCAATTTTGCTCATTAAACCTTTTGTGGCGTTTTACCTCCCGTTTCCTCCTTCGTTTCTTGAAGCTCCGTAACCGTAAACAAGTGAAACCTCAACAAAAATTGAGAATCTCGCATCGGAATTGCTATTTAAAAACAGGAATTAAGATCTAAAGAGGAAAATTTTAGTTCGAAGATAGTTTTATACGTTTTTTGTGGTTACTGTCTAAAGCCAGTCACCACTATGTCATGCGATCATCGGTCGTATAAGTTAAGGGATGAACTTGACTTATGAGAAGCTTTCGGAGAAACCTCAAGAATTGAGACCGAAAACACCTCGAGATATACTCGAGTTCCGTTAAGATTTACTCGAGTCCTGTTAATCGATTTTCATTTTTCAAACGCGAATTTTAATTAAAAAATAAAACAATAACTGCTTCTTACAGTTTATGATCGGACTAAGAGGCCTCAATTTATTAATCGGTATCGTTTCATTGAATATCACATTTCGAGTTAAAACACTTTGAGAAGCGTTGTATCTAAATCTTCAGAAGTCTTGCGCAAAGCTGCAAAAATTCATTAATATATGATCTAACGCGCTTTACAAATTGGTAAATGAAGGCTAACTAATGATACCATTATTTACAGTTAATATGAAAAAATAATGATAAATAAATCTAAAATATCTCAAAATATGCTTTCCTAAAAAGATGCGTCTTTAATTGTTTCTTGAATGAAGTAATGTTATCAACAGCTTTAAGACTGGGCGAGAATGCATCCATAAGACTGAAGCGGCAACCGCGAAGGCTGTCTCCAGTCGTCTTAACCGATTTGATTTCGGACCTTGCTGGAGTGATGTTGCCAACACACTTAACATTATACCTAGATTGTTTAGGAGATAAAAGACTAGTATGTGTACGGGGTAGGTGCAGGTGTACCACTTCACACGAGACACTTCACACGAGACACAAGTATTGTCGTCCATTTGTTTCAATATTCGCTAACTCTGTTGCTAAACTTAATTCGCTGTCGTTAAACTTCAATTCGCTGTTGCTAAATTCCATTCGCTGTCGCTAAATTCCATTCGCTGTCGCTAAACTTCAATTCGCTGTCGCTAAATTTCATTCGTTGTCGCTAAACTTAATTCGCATTTGCTAGATTCTATTCGCTGTCAGTAAACTTAATTCGCTGTCGCTAAATTTTATTCGCTGTTGCAACACTTATTCACATTCGCTAAAGAAATTACTGTCACTAGAAATTAATTTGCATTCACTAAATTTCATTCGCTGTCGCTAAAACTTTATTCGCTTTTGGTAAAACAAATCCGCTGTCATAAAAGTGGTCAAGATTATTTTTAAGATCCATTTTTTAGGATAACAAGCCCAGATGTCATTCCTTCGAGCGATGTGCAAATCCACCCTTTGAGAATTGATATTGATCTTTCGAGATTTGTTCTCGTGGGTCGAGAATTTTTTGGCTTGTCGATAATTTTTTTACCGGTCGAGAATGTTTTTTGTCGAGATAATCTAATAGGCGAGTGTTGCGGGTCGCGGGTAAATTGTCTCGGGTCCGAAATAACAGTAACAATATAATAACAATAGCTATGAAAATAGTTCCAAAGTAAAAAATTCTTATATTCTACAGCTTGAAAATAAGCCTGTAATAAATTTTAAAATTTTAGTTTATGTGCTTTTCTCCTTACTTGTGCAAGGCACCTTACGGGCACCACGTAGTGAGTTCTTGAGTGGGGGGCTTGTATGCGAAAATTGGTTTAACGTCCTCTGAAATGGCTTGAAATGAATGTAAAATTAACAGACGTGATATGTAGATATCAAAAACAAGGAGCAATTGCTACCTCCATCCAATAGGTTGACAGACGTTAGCAACCCATGAAGACTTTTTCGGACCTTACAACATACGTGACATTGGTGCGGAGACAATTAATGTCAGCTGTTAAAATTATTATCATTCTCGACCGGTAAAAAAAATTCTGGACCGCGAAAAAAAATCTCGGCGGGTCAAAAACTTCTAGACCCACGAGAACAAATCTGGATCAATTCTCAATTTATTTTCTGAGTTCCCCGGCAGGAGTGGAACCGATGACCATCCCGAATACTGGTTGGACGCTCTAACCACTGAGCTATGGAGGACTCATGGCGAGCAAGGTCGTAATCTGGGTTCTTATGTGTGACACATGTCCTGCCACATGAAGAACCTTCACCTTATCCAAGTCACCATTTCACTCATCAATGATATTTATATTGTTAGACATTAATTTTCACCTTTGATTCGTGTTATTGGTGGTTTGATTTCGCCACAATTGCTTTTAGTTAAAAAGAATCATCGATAGTGGGAGTTAAATAAAAGAAATTTTCATCATCTACAATTTCCTTTAATGCTTCTACACCCTCCTCGACCTGTTCTGCTAGCTCGTTTCTAATAATCACTTCGCAACAATTACACAACATTATCGCCTCTTCCTTTGTTCTCCAAAGCTAAATTGTCTAAAACCGGTTAAAACACAGAAACGGGTGGTGAAACTACATTGTGTGGAGTTAATTCACTGGACGAAACGTAATAAATTATTGAGTAAACGATTATTGGTTTGTGCATCTATGTTGTTGTGTCTTCGAGAATGTTAGAGAGCAAATTGAGAAACTTGGTAAGTTCAGTGGAAAGTTCTTAGCCTTTGACCTACGGTATTTTGCTAATACAAGCATGATAAGTATTTTGCCTATGGCTAAGAGTAAAATAATGTCATGTCCGAAAACAGGTTGTCACCAGAAGTAAACTAGATATCTATATATGGTCTATGTAGGTCTAGATATATGGCTACCGCTCTAAAATGAGTGATCTCATTTCTCAGTTAAATTTCTCATTAGAAAATAACAAAACACTTATTTCGTTTACCTTTTCACTTGGAAATCAAGGTTGCTTCTAAAAGTATTTCAGTTATTACTCCATCACTTGACTTTGTCATGTCACTGCGTTCTTTTCAAAGATTAAATGTGTAGTGTTTATATGAAATAATCAGTCACAAACTGAGACCTTGTTTATACTCAAGCTCGCTAGTGAAAAACTAGGCTTTAGCTACAAAACAGATGAACATGTAAAATTCAACAAATATCAAAATTTAGGATACTAAGGAAATACCTTGTGAGCTTCAATAGACTTTTTTCCTAATAAATGCTTTAACTTGTGTGTAGTCTTATCTCCTGTAGGGGAGTTTGCTTCACGTGGTGGAGGCTTGTCGCTTCACTAGAGCAGGCACTTGGGGGAGCAGGGTTGGCGCAGTGGTGAGAGCGCTCGCCTTCCACCAATGTGTCCCGGGTTCGATTCCCGGACTCGGCGTCATAAGTGGGCTGAGTTTGTTGGTTCTCTACTCTGCTCCGAGAGTTTTTTCTCCGGGTACTCCGGTTTTCCCCTCTCCCCAAAAACCAACATTTGATTTGATTTGATTTAATTTGATTTATCAGGGCCACAAGTTTATTAGCCTGTGGCTATTACGTGCTACCCTGGATAAATAAAGTCTTTATTATTATTATTATTACTTGGGCTAGTTCGACTTAAGTTCCTAGAACACTGAAATAAAACCACAATGAATAAATGGTCTTTCTGATTTATAATAAAAAACCAGTCATCATTACAATTGCTACAAAATATTTTTCGAAATCCACACGCATTTTTGGCGGAGACATTGAACCTTTTAAAATACTAACCAGGTAGATATGTAATCCATATGATATTGAGTGATATTTAAAGGTACATGTATGCCTTTTAATAGGACTACCGTCGGGAAATTCAAAAGAGAGGTTAAGTTTTTGTTTTCTTAGTCTATTTAGTTTTGTTTTCGTTTTAAAGAAATAGAGGAACCTTCCTCCGAATCTTTCGCTCGTGTGTCTCATTTACCTTATTATTCCTAGACCTAAGAAAAATAAGGGACTACTTGACTACTATGAAAATGTGGAACTTTATTTCTTTCTTGGTGCAAAAGTCAAGAACGTTTCTTTTATATCCATTAATTACGGCAGTAGAAAATACCAAGTATCTCTTTACGTACACAAATAACATTGCCCTTACAGCATTTAAAATACCGGAACTGGTGGTGAATATTCCATTGGACCAAAAAAGTAATCAATTATTTACTGAACAACAATTTATCTGGACGTCTCCTGAATGATCGAAGCCATTATTTCTTTGAGAGGGCCCAAGGAGAATGGTAGGAAATGCGAAAAATTCTTTGGCTGTTCTTAGAGTAATGCTATATTTTTAAAGACTGAATGAGTCACTGAATTAAACCGACAATTATAAAGGAGCCAGATACTTGAATAGAAAACCTGTCTTCAGTAAAATTGTTAAAATAAGCTACAATATACATATACACAAAAATTTTGATACGTAACTTATTTTATCTTTTCATAAAGTTGTACAGCAAAAGACCGCTAGCATTGAGAAACCTTTTAGAAATTGGCGTAATATAAATGACTAATCTTTATATAATAATAATGATTTTCAAATGAAGAATGATCCTCGCAGTTATGAACGCAATTTTTATGTAATTGCGAAAAGAAGCCTGAAACTGTACACATCTGACAAATTCGTCTTCTCATTTCACGGGTTCGAACCCCGTTGAAGTCCTGAATTTTTTTTTTTTCAGGCTTCTTTTCGCAATTACATAAAAATTGCGTTCATAACTGCGAGGATCATTCTTCATTTGATTTCATTTCCGCAGTTCATATATGATTCATTTCATATATCATTCATAATAATGATTTTATTATCTCTATAGCGCGAAATTCATTAATATATCATTTAACGCGCTTTAAAAATTGGTAAACTTGTACAATGCAAGCAAACTACACATGAACTGTATTGGTAGGAACCGCGTTTAAGTTAGGAATAGATGCAGGAAAACTGAGAATTTCATCATCATTCATTCACATCCTTCAAATTCGTCTTCTCATTCGCCCTTTACTTTTCTCACAGGACGGCAAAGAAATGTATCATATTATATAATGACCTTTTTTAAATTTACAATTCACGGTGAATCTTCAAGTTCGAAGAGAAGTCTGAGAACCCAGCTGTGCGGCCTAGCCGACCATGAGTTTCCCATAGCACAGTGATAGAGTGTTTAACTGGTATCTGAAAGTTCGTGGGGTCAAACCCCCGCTGGAGACTCAGAAGTTCACGAAATCTGACTTAAGACAAATTTGACTTAAGACGAATTTATCATTTTTTTTTTCATAATATATAACGTACTTGCGATCAGTTTTGCTCATTAAACCTTTTGTGGCGTTTTACCTCCCGTTTCCTCCTTCGTTTCTTGAAGCTCCGTAACCGTAAGCAAGTGAAACTGCAACAAAAATTGAGAATCTCGCATCGGAATTGCTATTTAAAAACAGGAATTAAGATCTAAAGAGGAAAATTTTAGTTCGAAGATAGTTTTATACGTTTTTTGTGGTTACTGTCTAAAGCCAGTCACAACTATGTCATGCGATCATCGGTCGTATAAGTTAAGGGATGAACTTGACTTATGAGAAGCTTTCGGAGAAACCTCAAGAATTGAGACCGAAAACACCTCGAGATATACTCGAGTTCCGTTAAGATTTACTCGAGTCCTGTTAATCGATTTTCATTTTTCAAACGCGAATTTTAATTAAAAAATAAAACAATAACTGCTTCTTACAGTTTATGATCGGACTAAGAGGCCTCAATTTATTAATCGGTATCGTTTCATTGAATATCACATTTCGAGTTAAAACACTTTGAGAAGCGTTGTATCTAAATCTTTAGAAGTCTTGCGCAAAGCTGCTACTGCGTCTTAAACGTTACTTTGTGATTACACTTTGTGCAGATTTGTGAGAGTTTCGAAGATTGTTTTCATTGATGTATTTTTTCTTGTTTACTTCCTCTATCAATCTTTGAACTCTCTCTTGTTCCTTTCTGATTGCCCCTTTTCTCTGTTTCTTCTCGATCTGAATCTGCTCGTTCAGGTCCTTCTATGGCTTCTGCCTCGTCATACCTGAATTCTTGAAGTTCGTTGATTCATGACAAGTTCACTTTGTTCAACTTCTTCCTCGCTTAATAATAAAATAATAATAATTTTATTATTTTTATGGCGCAAAATTCATTAATATATGATCTAACGCACTTTACAAATTGGTAAATGAAGGCTAACTAATGATACCATTATTTACAGTTAATATGAAAAATAATGATAAACAAATCTAAAATATCTAAAAATATGCTTTCCTAAAAAGATGCGTCTTTAATTGTTTCTTGAATGAAGTAATGTTATCAACAGCCCTGAGACTGGGCGAGAATGCATCCATAAGACTGGAGCGGCAACCGCAAAGGCTGTCTCCAGTCGTCTTAGCCGATTTGATTTCGGACCTTGCTGGAGTGATGTTGCCAACGCACTTAACATTATACCTAGATTGTTTAGGAGATAAAAGACTAGTATGTGTACGGGGTAGGTGCAGGTGTACCACTTCACATTAGCAATGCCTTTTGTTCTTATTGACGAGACACAACTATTGTCGACCATTTGCTTCAATATTCGCTAACTCTGTCGCTAAACTTAATTCGCTATCGTTAAACTTCAATTCGCTGTTGCTAAATTCCATTCGCTGTCGCTAAATTCCATTCGTTGCCGCTAAACTTCAATTCGCTGTCGCTAAATTTCATTCGCTGTCGCTTAAGACTAATTCGTATTCGCTAAATTTTATTCGCTGTCGCTAAACTTAATTCGCATTTGCTAGATTCTATTCGCTGTCAGTAAACTTAATTCGCTGTCGCTAAATTTTATTCGCTGTATCAACACTTATTCACATTCGCTAAAGAAATTACTGTCGCTAGAAATTAATTTGCATTCACTAAATTTCATTCGCTGTCGCTAAAACTTTATTCGCTTTTGGTAAAACATATCCGCTGTCATAAAAGTGGTCAAGATTATCTTTAAGATCCATTTTTTAGGATAACAAGCCCAGATGTTATTCCTTCAAGCGATGTGCAATCCACCCTTTGAGAATTGATATTGATCTTTCGAGATTTGTTCTCGTGGGTCGAGAATTTTTTGGCTTGTCGATAATTTTTTTACCGGTCGAGAATGTTTTTTGTCGAGATAATCTAATAGGCGAGTGTTGCGGGTCGCGGGTAAATTGTCTCGGGTCCGAAATAACAGTAACAATATAATAACAATAGCTATAAAAATATTTCCAAAAGAAATTGCTGATATTCGACAGCTTGAAAATAAGCCTGTAATAAATTTTAAAATTTTAGTTTATGTGCTTTTCTCCTTACTTGCGCAAGGCACCTTACGGGCACCACGTAGTGAGTTCTTGAGTGGGGGGCTTGTATGCGAAAATTGGTTTAAATTCATCTGAAATGGCTTGAAATGAATGTAAAATTAACAGACGTGATATGTAGATATCAAAAACAAGGAGCAATTGCTACCTCCATCCAATAGGTTGACAGGCGTTAGCAACCCATGAAGACTTTTTCGGACTTTACAACATACGTGACATTGGTGCGGAGACAATTAATGTCAGCTGTTAAAATTATTATCATTCTCGACCGGTAAAAAAATTTCTGGACCGGTAAAAAAAATTTTGGACCAGCCGAAAAATTCTCGACCTGTAAAAAAAATTCTCGACGGGTCTAAAACCTCTAGACCCACGAGAACAAATCTGGATCAATTCTCAAAGGGTGGCTTAGCATATCGCTTGATGGAATGGCATCTGGGCTCGTTATCCTAAAAGTTGGATCTTAAAAATAATCTCGACCACTTTTGTCTATAGTAGTAGTAAATTTGGGGGTATGAGGACAAAAAAAAGTATTAAAGGGAAAACTCCTTTATACAATACCAATGGTGGCCGATAAAAAAAATAACAGCGAATGAAATTTAGAGAATGCGAAATAAGTTTGGCGACAGCGAATGGAATTTAGCGACAGCCAATTAGAATTAGCGAATATTGAAACAAACGGACGACCATACACAACAACAACGCCGCGAATTTTTCTAATTTTTCTTATTTTAACTTGGAATTGAACGCTGACGTTTTATATTTCAGGGCACTGAACAGATCTAGACATTTGTAAAATTCGAATTAAAGTGCCTATGAAGCGAAATTTGTTTCTCGCTAATTTTAAAGTTTAATCCATAAAACTCAACATTCCAAAATTTGAGGTGCTCTTGATTAAAATCGGCGATTATACAAGCGTTTGAAATTGGGCTATTTTGCCTTCAAAAATGGCATTTGAATCGCGCGGCCAAAAAGACACGTGACAATAGCTGTGACGTAATTTTGACGTTATTTTGGGGACAAGTATTCCAACTATTTCACTATAATTCATAAGCGCAAACATATTTTTTTCCCAAAATGACGTCACATCACGACCCAGACCCCTGACCATTTTTAAAGGCAAAATAGCCCAACTTCAAATGCTCGTAAAATCAACAATTTTAATCACAAGCACCTCAAATTTTGAGATTCTTGCGTTTTTATGGGTAAACTTTAAAATTAGCAAGAAACAAATTTCACTTCATAGGCACTTTAAGATAAAATTTAAACTTTTTAGGCGTTGTCTTTGGGGTCGTCGCGGCGCTTAATTTCCCTAATAGGGAACTTAAGCACCAGGCTATTTTGCGACGGCGACGGCGACCGGAAGTCCCTTTTTGTCCCGGTAGGCGTTCTGGAGTTGTCTGTCAAGTCGCCTTCGTTTCGCGCGAACGTAAGAACCTTCATTTTGGCGTTGTCTCTAGGACGTGAGTATTTTTCTTTACTAGCTCGTCTCAAAGGTGTTGTAACATTTTATTTCGGTCTAGTTACCTTTGTAGAACTATTTTCTTTCATGTTGTTCAAACTGTATACTCAAACACAGATAAAAACACAGACATTTTCATTTCTCGTAGCTTTGAGCAAAAGATGTCGGCGCCCGCCTCCGATGGAAAGCCAAAGTAAGCTTAACTATTGAGTCTCTCGAAAACATTTCAACAGAAAATATTTTTATGCACATCTTTATAAGTTTACATTTTTTCTCGACCGTCAGTCAAATATATTAATTGTCATATTTTTGCTTTTAGAGCTATGGAGTGGACTGAAGATCATGATGTTATTTTGCTTCGAGAAATCCTGGCCAGCGATTTGTTTTCATTCAGAAAAGGAAGTGTTGCTAGGAGAGAAAGGTGGGAATCGATCACAGAAAAGTTAAATCAAGTGAAGACACTCAGTTTTCATCTCAAAGATAAGAGGGCAGTAAGAGACCGATGGGTTCTCCTCCAGAAGAAGTATAAGGCTAAGATGCATCAAGAAGAAACTGCAAGGGGAATATCTGTGGACGACATGTCTGAAATAGATGTTTTAGTTGAAGAACTCGTCGGGAAAGAAGAGAGCTTAAACAAAGTTGGTGATGCTCAGTCAAGAAAGCAAAAAGAAGATAAAAGCAAGGCAGAGGACATAAGGTAGAAGACTTTAGAGCGATACAGCGAAACGAAAAAGCGCAAGTCGCGCCAAAGGAGAAGTGCTCGGACCGAACCACTAGTTGAATTCATGCAAGAGAAAGTCAAGACTGAGCGAGAATTGCGACAACAAGAGCTGGATCTAAGAAGACTAGAGCAAGAGCAGAATCAGTAAGTGATGGTTAGTGTCTTACAGCAACAACAACAAACAAATCAAGCCATTCTGTCGGTTACCCAAAAGCTTCTTGAGAAGAAAGAATGACATTTTCCTAAGTATGAACATGTAAAGTCAGTGTTTATTTATTTCAGCAAAAAGATAGGTATTTATTGAAATTGCTGTCTTATTATTTACTTGCGTTTTGTGAATTCGAAAAAAAAAACAAGTTCATTCATTGTTGTTGTTACAAGTCTGATCTCTGCACAGTGGTGACTACTAAGAAGAATTCATATACTTAATAAATTTGTGTTTAATTAAAATGGCCTTCATTTCTGCTCTGTTTATTTGAGACAATTTATCTAAAATAATACTGCAGTGAAGGAGGGTCTAGACCAAAAAACTCTGAGGTTTTGTTTCCATATAGGCAGGTAATAGCATTATTAAAAAGTGCACATACAAGATACATTTTTCCCACACTACTCATTCCAATTTTTAGATTTTTCTTAAAATCCAAAAACTTGAAGTCGTTGATGATGCCCCCGAAGAGCCACTCCACGGTTACTCTAACAGAACTCATGTCAAAATTGTACTGCTCCATCATAGGTGTTAGGACACCATGGCGAAATGGTGCCTGTAAGTGTACTCGCAGTGGATAGGCGGGATCACCATAAACACTCATGGGCTGGCCAGTAGGGGAAAATGCATTCCTTTCCAATTCCTGGAGAAGATTGGAATCTACCAACATGCTTGCATCATGTTTTCACCCCTCTGCATACCAAAACACAGATATAAATAAAATTAATAAATTAATGAAACATTATGTGGCAGCTTAATATATTCATGGCATGCCAGTGAACATAACTTACCAACAGGCCCATACATATTTCCAATAAGTCCATTTAGTAGAGCGATGGACTGAAACTTGAGTGAATGTACCCGTTTATGGCCATTGTACACTATTCTTTGGTGTTGGCCTGGGCGAGAAATTGGTCTTACTGTTCCATCTATAAATCCAAAGCAATTGTTGAGAGGTGCACCTTTTGCATGAATAACATCTGCATACTCCTGCAGCATCGGTGGACTCAATATATCAAAATTCCATTGTGAAATACGATGACCATGGCTCAAAAAAATATGATCCATCACTGTATTGGTAATCATACTTATTTCAGGAACTGGTCTTGCAAAACGATGAATCATGTCTGAATAGCGACATGGATACGAGAAGCGCTTCAGAAGCATACAAAGCCCTTCAGTTCGGTCACACGTTGTTCGTTGTGGACAGCGGATGGTGACTGGTAATTGAAGAACATTTGCCAATAATGTTATGTCCTGTTTTCGCACCCTGAACTCCGCTAAACACTCAGATTCATCCATCTGGTAGAATTCAAACTTTGGGTAGGAGCTGTACGGAAATTCTGGATTCTTGGAGCCATAACTTTCGTAGAAGGTCAAAATTCTTCGTCACTGATGATTTTACTGTCGTACATAAAAAGAAGCAGGTTTTTCATTTCACTGAAGGATGACATGCTTTCACACAGCTAATTTTAATAAAAGCGAACAGAGTTTCCTACTGACGTCGTTGCCGCAAAACTCGTCTAGCTGCTTAGCGTTTATATTTTGGCGGGAACGACATTGTTCTCTTCCCAGGCTCTTTCGGTCGCTAAAGTTGCCGTTGCCTCTAAAACGACCGGTGCTTAAGTTCCGTCATAACAGCCGTCACGGACTTTTGCACTTTTTCTTTATAGTATCTCGCTTTTAGCAGATCAGCGACCAATTTTTGGGTGTGCCCGACGCACGACAATGGAAATAATTAATTAATTAACTGATTTGCTATGCAGTTAGGGTGCTGAGTCAGAATTCTTTCACAATTCTTATGAGTGGCACACTCAGCTATCGCCTCGTGTCCACCTTTTTGACGTCATATGTGATCTAATAGGGGACTTTTGATTTAAGTACGAGTACGAGATCGAGTACGAGAAAGACTTTTCAAGTCTTTGCAGGCCTCACATCATCAAATCACATACTCATTTCATCCCATGAGCTCAGTATCCTCGCTATCTAAAACCAATATGAAGAGCGAGGGCTCCGGAAACGTCACTGGTTCGAAAATCGTACACGTACTCAATTTCGCATTCGTAGTCCAATCTAAAAGTCCCTATTACTGAACAGACGCAAGACAACATAAAATTCATTCATTCGTTGTTTATTCACACTTATTTTGATTACAAAATCTGTTTGTTAAATAGATAGTCAACGAAGCGCGTAGCGCTGAGTAAAATAAATATTTATTAAAAACGTCCCCAAAATAAAGAAAACTAAAATTAAAACGCCCCAAAATAATGTCTCGCACGCTTAACATGTTTGTAGTACACAATTGCTCAAATACCGTACGGTGATAGCTAAGCCAATGGAAACTCTTGAACTGCATTATCTAATGATCTACTTTGTAATAAAATATGCTATCCAGTTTTCCAACAGTTTGTGCTTTTGATTGCAGGTCCTACCGGTGTAATGGCTGCGAAAGAGAGCCTCCATTTGCTCATTTTTTTGGTTTTGCTCATGAATAGGCCACAGGTGGAATGCAAAATCCTCAGCAACGAGATCTCCGCTGACTATCGCGAAGCAGCAGTGAGAGAGAAGAGATTCGCAGTCGACCCCCTCAGCGTCATTGGCTTAGTTGTAAGTGTGGCTTCAGCAATTCAAGGCGCTGTATGTACGTTTACAGATGTCTGCGGTGGAGATGAAGTCACCAAAAAGCTCGAAGAGCTTGAGAAAAAACTGGATGCAATACAAACCGATGTCACTTCAGTCAGGCGTGATGTCGAAGACATCTGGGAGGAATCGAAACGAAAATGGTACTTCAAACACATTGACAATATCATTCAACAGAGGAAGGAAGTGATTCAAGACTTGAAGAGTGAAGACTATTCTCAGCGGGCCAAAGACAAACAGCAACGATTTATCCATGAAGTGTTTGGGACGACATCAAAAGACGAGTACGTAGAAAAAGCACTTTACCACATCCCCAAACTCGTCATCGAGGAGAGACTGGTAACCCATTACTTTGACGTCCAGCTCAGAAATGGCAAATCTACGACAGAGGCGGCCAAACTGACTTGGATTTTTATAAGAAAGCTCTTTCGATATCAAGAAGATGGCTACGCCTCTGTTGTGTTTGCAGCCTCCTTAAAGTACAAGAATGATGAAGCATCCTACAACAGTACAATGTCTGAAGTTTGCGCTTGGTGGCCGAAGTCGAATGATCCTATATATGAAACGTTCTGCGCAAAATTCGTCAAAGACCCTCATGCCGAGGACAGAAGAAAACCTCAGCAAGATTTCCTTTTCAATATAAGAGATCTGGCTCTTGTTCCTGTTCAGCTTGTGCAAACTGACTGCAGTAAGTTCAGAGATGCTAACGCGATACACTACTCCACTGGTTATCTGTATGTTGCACAACCTGCAGCCAAAAACATCCTGGTTGTTGACCCGAAGACCTTGAATGTAGTCAAGACCCTCTCTGTACCCGGATCTGAATGCGGTGGAAGCTGCCATCCATTTGGCGTAAGTATCAAAGCAGAACATAAGTTGCTGGCAATAGCTGCCCAGAGCAAATCATCTGGAGGCGAAAGCAAGGTCATGTTGTTCAAGATAAGCGGTAATCTCGAAGAACCGAGCGGCATCAGCATAGAGCACTACTACACTATGCTTCAACTGTTAGATGTTGGTCGCAAAAAAGCCGATGTTAGAGACGTGGCATTTTGCGGACAACGATTTGGCTACGCAGATTACAACGGTGTGATAGAGACCTGGAGAATGCCAGATGAATTGTACTACGGTTGGAATGATGGTAAGCCGGAGCCGGACTTGTGGAGTCGCTACGATTGGTATCTTCGACGGGTCTGGAACACTTATAAGGACCACCAGTACTACCTTGGATGTTCAAACAGTGGCAGGGACTGGGTGGTAGAGAAAACAAACAGGGCTACAATAGGAGATGGAGTAGGGGCGGTTCCGTCTGATTCCAGTGCAAGAAATGTGAACGAGATCCTAGACATCGCAGAAATCAAGGTGTTGTATGCAGATTGGGGGCTCAGAGATGGGCGCTCAAGAATGAATAAATTGAAGGGAATAGCCATGGACAGTAAGAGAAACCTCTTTTATTCCTCCGGTGGAAAGGTTTTTTCTAATAGCGTCTGTGGAGTGTATCAACGTACCTATGATGGCAAACGGCGTTACATAAGAGAATGGAACAAAGGATGCGACATCCAAATGTTCGGAATGGCCGTGGATGAAAAGGGATTTCTGTTCTCCATACAAAACCATAAGTCAAGCCACAAATGTCTTTACAAATTCCACCATGAGATCGACCTGGAAGACATCAACGTAAACTGAAAATTAAGATGCTGCGAATTTCTCACATGCACAATGCTGTAACATGTAGAAGATAATGCATTGTAACCATTAAAGATGTTATGAAACACATCGTGAGATACTAATGTCTTTTTGAGTCAGCCGGTAGAACAATTTGAAATGCTTCTTTTTCGACGGCAGAAACCAAGGCCAACTTGTTTTTAGATTTTCCCTTCCCAGTTCGCCTCTCAACTCCTTGCCTGAGTTAAATCAAGCGGTCAGTGGGTACGTCTTTGTTGAACCCACGTTAATTCCTGATTATCAATGGCCGAATTTATATTAGGGACGAATGTTCCGTCTACATGTCTGAGACGGGTAATTCGTCTGCCAACGACGGATACCTCGTTTAGGTATAACTCCGAAGTTTAGACGAATTATGTGGCTAATTTCGTCTTCAACTGATTCGTCTGTCAGCACCTCTCCGAGACGTGCTGACAGACGAATCAAATGAAGACAATATTTGGTCACATAATTTGTCTTAACACCGGATTTATACCTAGACGAGTTACCCGTCCCAGGAGGCTTAATCGTCTGAGATGGTAAATTCGGCCTCGGATAATTCGTTTCTAGTATAAATTCGGCCAATGTAAGTGTGCAATTATGAAATAATGACAGCAATATAAAGCCAAGCTATTGTTCATTAAAAAGAGGGCACGAAAAGCAACTTCTTCTGCGCTGTATTTCAACTGAGAATTTTTCGTAACGTTTTCGATAACTTAGGAAAGACTTTTCTGCTAGAAATCTTCTGTCTTCGTCGCGCTGTCTGCGTAATAGGTCTTAATACGCTTGTTTTTGTCATTAGGGAGCTTAAGGCCCTGGTCAAACGCCGTACTTCACATGAGCCGAACCTAATGACAATTTGGGTCGACTCGAATAATTAAGAACGCCTAAGGCCCGAGTCAAACGCCGTACTTCACATGAGCCGAACCCAATTCAACCAATTAGGCTCATGTGAAGTTCGGCTTTTGACCCAATTAAGTTCGACTGATTTTATTTGGAGCGGCTGAAGACCGACTTTGGGTCAAACGCCTATTTTCACCGAGAGCCGAACCGAGAGCCGAACCAAACGCACAATCAATGATAATCAAAGTTAAGTCATGTTTATGTATGAATCAGCCTAAAATATATGAATCAGCCTCGATCTCAGTTTTTTCCAAGATGTTAACGTATTTGCATATTCCAACAGTTTTTCACAATCAGAGTCCTTGTAACGGTTATCGTGAATTGTACATCGGGCGAAACATTGATTTTACCTTGAAAAACCACTGCCCAAATTGACCCCTTTTTATTTCTTTAATTTCGGTCCGAACGTCACTCCTAAGTTTTAGTTAACATTGTGTTTAACCGTTATAAACAAGTGACTTAAAAAGTAATTAAAAATTTAGTGAATACAGCAAATGACAGGAAAATGTTACAAAATTAAAAGAAAAGCTCTTTGATTTTCAGTCACACTAAATGCACGAAAGCAAAAGAACATGTAAGCAAAGAACACTGTGTCGTCAGTAATTGTTCGCCAAGTATCACTGATCATCTTTCAAGAGATAAATGCATGTAGTATGTATTATCTTTCTTTTACAATAATATAAAGCACTGTATCATTATATTAGGTAAAGTGCAGCACTGTAAAAATGTAATTGTCTTTTCAAGTATGATAAAGTCTGCATACGAGCCAATTGTGGCCCACCAGGCCGGAGCTTACCCCGGTTTCTGTAGCATGAAGCTAATAGGAGTATTTCTACTCCCCCCTGGATGGGATGCTAGTCCATCGCAGGGTTACCCCCAGCATTAAACTCGCCGGAACCCATTTATACATCTGGTTGGAGAGAGGCACCGTGAGAGAACACAACACAATATCCCCGGTCAGGGCTCGAACCCGGACCGTCCGCTCCAGAGTCGAGCGCACTAACCATGAGGCCACCGCGCCTCCCAAGTATACAATAGACAAAAAGTAATTTAATAATATAAATGCATATGACTTGTAATAAAAAAAAAAAAAACAGTAATTGCGCAACTGTTTTTTTGTTTCGTTTTTTTTTTAATCAGGTTTTCACTTGACAATAAAATTGTAAAGAGCTAAGGTTTCAAAACACTTGAGGGGTATGATTTTATGCTTCCCATGTGAAGATCTCTCAAAGATCCTTTCAGTGTCCAAATTTGAAACGAATTGGCCAAATATTAAGCTTATTATAACAGTTTGTGCATATTTGCCCTCGAAGCAGCGCTTCTCGGGCAAATTTTTGCTTTAAGAACATCAAATTTCCGCGGGGCAAATATCAGCCGATAGTTCCTCGACAGAAACACTATTGTGAGTAGCGTAGCCAGTTAGAGCTCGCCATTCGTGATAGAACGCTAGAAGATTTATACTAAATATCATCATCATCATCATTTATTTGCCTTATTAAAATACAAAGAGAAAGAGTAATAAAATTTAAAATAATGGCAAGGAGACCTCAAGAAACCACTTGGCTTATAACAGAGGCCACCTCGGTTGTCATTAATAACTGAGAAAGTGCGTAAGTGCGGCTTCTTCAATTCAAACCAGAATAGATAAACTATCTCGCCCCCTCATCAAGATAAAATAGGATAAAGGGAAACCAAAATCATAAGTTAAAGCCTTGTAAAATACAAGCTGCACCTTTATTTGTTGTTCAGGACAACCTTTAGATCACAATACTGGAAGTCATCCGCACTACATTTAACAGGAAAAGAGAGCAAAATCGTCCCAAAATTCAAATTTAGAGAGGGGTAAAAACTGCACAAATATGAGTGAATTAGGAAGAGTGGTAAAACAAAGAGCCAAAACTGAAGGGGACAAAAAATAAATATACCTTGATAAAGATTAACAGATGCCAAAAAAGATAATGCGTAAAGCCTTCCACAAGCGACCACCCAGAATTTCAAGCCCAGATGGTCGCTTACGGGTGATGTTTGTTTACGAGAGCTTAGACCATATTGGTCAAAATTTTCCATATGGTAACTGCAGAGACGTTTCCCATGCGTCACTGCGTCAGTTTCCATCTAAAACCCTATAACAGCTTTTAGTAGCCACAAAAATATTTAAGTTAGTGACCTGGCGAGATTATCACAATGGCTTGAAGATATCTACCTCGTCATCAATGCCACTAAGACGCAGGCTATGATTGTTGGCAAATCCAACCACAGTGGAACCCCGTCTTACGACCACCCTGTTAATACGACCACCTCGTTATTACGGTCAGTTTATTCTGGCCTGAAAAAAAGCTCAGTGAGTCATTTTCATATTTAAGGGCCCATTTAATACGATCACCCGTTAATACGACCCACTTTCCATGGCCCGAAGGTGGTCGTATTAACGGGGTTCCACTGTATAATTTTGAGCTCTCCTTAAAGTCAAATAATATTCTGACTATCGATGAACTTAAGTTGCTAGGAGTGACGATTGACAATAAGCTCACTTTTTCTCGTATACTGAGTACCGCCTCTGGAACAATGTACCTTCGCACGTTAGGGAGGCCCTAAATCTTAAGAATTTTGTGACCAAACTAAAGAAACTTAAATTGAGCCAGGACGAAAGTCGTTGTAATTCCTGCTCCAACTTGATTCTATTTTAATTGATAGTTTGGATAGTTAATTTCAGTCTAGATTCTTAGTTTTTTGTTATATATTTTCTTAATTTATTTACTACTTTACATACACCTACATTTTTGTAACGAGTTCTTTTTTAGGCTCATCAATGTCACGTGTTTAAATAAAGCTTTTCAGTTCAGTTTTCAAGTTTTCCAAAGGAATTTACTCAGAGTATCATGGCTCGCTTCTAATTAATTATAACACATTATTATCTAATTTTAGCTCTATTATCTGTCAAGTGGGAGCTGATGGAAGATTAAAAACAAAAGAGAATTTCAAACTTTCAGTCCTAAAGTGATCGCGGTCCCTTACTGCTGATGGTCGCTTAAAAGAAGTCCCAAATATAGTGATTTGGCTTGGAAACGTTTGGTATTTTGAAGAACTGGTTGCTGAGGAGAGGTGGTTGCTTATAAGAGAGTTGCTCGCAACCGGAGGTTCGACTGTGATAGAAATCAGTTGGAAGGACGATATACACTTAATTAATGCCATTAAATTAAATTCCAACTTCTTCATTCCTCGGAAATTGAAAATATGTTTCTGATGCTGAATTTGCTTGTGCGTAAATAGTGTTTCTCGGGTTTCTCTACTGCTCGCTTATTTTTTTAATAGATAATGACAAAACTATGTTACCTATTCTTTGGAACAAGCTGTTTTCATCGCCGCGTGATTGAACTTTCCGCGTTACGTTTGTGTCAAGACAAAACAAAGAAATTTATGGCTCTTGATCTCGTAAGAAGCAACCAGTTTTCATGTTAAAAATTATTTAAAAGTTCAGATTCATTAGTTGATGGAAAAGGCTTACATAATAAAAAGATAATCATGGCTTACATGATTTTAATACAGTGAGCGCTATTTTCGCTGTTAAGTTGTCCTCGGAGCATTTTACTACATCTCATGGTAAGATGCGTATTGCACTCAAGTTAATTTTTGCGGTAATATTAATACAAGTGTCGATTCCCGAAGCAGCGTATGATGATAATTGTTTTGTGCATGTCAGAGTGTCACTTTAAAGGGCCCTTTTAGCGGTAAATTTTCGTGCATTTTCCTTGAACTTGTCTTAAATTCTTGAGACCCTTAAAGGGGCAGTGTCACGCTATTGTACCACCACTTTGAAAAGCTTAAAACTGCCAATGCATCAGTGGAAACCTTAAAATAATGGTCTAGTTTTGTTGTCAAAGACTGTAGTACTGCATTGACACCATAAACTTCTGTATTGCATGTAAGATGACGAGGATGGAAATGGATTGAAATTTGAAAAAACTTGCCAGTTTTTTCAAAATTTCAAGCTATGCATTGAAAAATCACCAAAAAAATTATTACGGTTAGCTCTTCCTGCTTAAATTTCATTGGAATTCATCTTGCTGATTCTGTAGAAGCATTTTTTGCACGATAACAGATAAAAGGCAGTAATTTTGGCAGAATTGAACCAAAAAAAGCAATAATCCCGGTGACAGTGCTCCTAAAGAGATTGCGAGAAAAAAAAAAAGATAATGACAAAACTTGTTACCTATTCCTTGGAACAAGCTGTTTTCATCGCGTGATTGAACTTTCGACGTTTGTGTCAAAACAAAACAAAGAAATTGTGGATGTCT
Organism: Pachyseris speciosa; assembly: GCA_016490735.1. Classification (NCBI taxonomy): domain Eukaryota; kingdom Metazoa; phylum Cnidaria; class Anthozoa; order Scleractinia; family Pachyseridae; genus Pachyseris; species Pachyseris speciosa. Next base: position 924,085 of record JAEMWC010000178.1, on the reverse strand, counting down.
CAAGTAGCTACCAGTTTTCATGTTGAAAATTATTTAAAAGTTCAGATTTACTAATTGACGGAAAAGGCTTACATAAGTTGTCCTCGGAGCATTTTATCACATCTCGTGGTAAGATGTGTTACGTACTCAAGTTAATTTTTGCGGTAATGCTAATACAAGAGTCGATTCGCGAAGCAGCATGTGATGCCGATGGTGAAGATCCATGGTTCGGAAACACTTACCATGCTATGTCAAGTCTACAAAGTATACCTTACTTTGGGTCAACTATCTGTTACGTTGCCGAGGGGAAATTCGATTGTTACATGCGAGAACTCACCGGATACCTATCAAAATTTGAAAACGTTCTGCTCAAGAGCCGACTGGACGAACCAGCGGAAGGGTATAAAATGCGCGCTCTTTTTATCGCATTTAGAGGCTTTACTGGTGACCCTCCAACCGATAGAATTGAACAAAATTTTTTGAGAAGTCCATCCCTGAAAAGTACATATGATTCCACTGTTAAACCTCTGATGCAAACCTTGAAAGAGGACATCGAGAGAGTAACTTTCCAAAATCCCTTTGCCGAGGGTGCGTATGCTTTGCCTTTAGAAACAGCGTGCGTGCACCACGAAACGTCCCAACACTCTCAGTTAAAGATGTTTGTCCCACTCTCTCAGGATGCTCTTCGTCATTCCATTCAAGTACTGACAACGCTTGTGACGCAAACAACAAATGTGATAAGGAGAAAGCCATCCCACTGATGATCGGTGTGCTTTTTTATAAAGTAAGCTTTGCATTCGTCGATAAGTTTTGCAGTGAAAGATGCTCCGTAAGCAATGGCTGCAACATAGAGGAAGAATTTGCAAACATTACAAAACAGGTGAATTTGATAATAATAATAATAATAATAATAATAATAATAATTAAATAACAATATATAATTATAATAAGAACCTTCCCAGAATCCTTTGCAGCTGGAAAATCGTCAATCCCAAATAACTTGGTCAGTTTGAGGGCAGCAAGACCCCCACGTTGTCTAGAAATAAGTCTTACCATAAACTAATTATTGTACAAGACTAAGGGCGATGACGTCATTGGTCACGTGACTTTGCTCACAAGTGCGTTTTTGCTCACTGTGACGAAGTTATTTTGTTATTGAAAAAGCAGTCAACGTGGTTTGAAGCACAATGGTGTGAGCCATTTCGGACTGCCCGGGTACCGAACAAAATATAAATATTAAGGGAGGTATATACAATTTTCAAAAAGTGGGAGTCTGGGTACAAGTGCTATCTCGCGTTGCATTAAACGCGAGGAAACAAAAATTTGGATATTGGTAGATATTTTTAAGAAATATACATTTTTGTCATTTTTAATGCTGTGACGTCATCGGTCACGTGACCAGAACGGACCGAAGTTTAATATTCGCTCTAAAAGTTTACTAGAACCTTTCTCCAAGAATATTTTTAGGCGAAGTTGTAGTTTAATAAATAGTGTTTTAAAAAATGGCCATGATTACTTTTTCCTAAAAAAGTGCGGCAGCAGAAAATCTAACTGAAAAGTTTGTCAGCTTCCTGCTCAACGACCATTTGAGGTAGGAATAAAAGAAAATTTTGCCTAAGGCTTGAGAGTATGCTCTTTATGATGGCGTTGTCAGTTTCTTCTAATTTCGATTGCTTTTGGCGAGGATCGATGTTTAAGATTTTTTTCAGAGGAGAGGGCCTGGAGGAAAGAACGAAAACGAGGCTATACTTTCGCGCGCTTTTTGTTCACTGCGACGCCGCGCCAGAAAAGGTTAGCTAGAAAAAAAAAATTCCAAGGACTGGACAACGGACTGGACTTGCATTTTCTTTAAACGGAACTTTTGACGACTTTTTTAATTATTATTTTTTTTATGGCTGCTGTCTGCTCAGAAACAATGTATACTTGAGAAGGTAAGTTGATACAGATAGTTGTTGCTGTTTGTTAAAAAACAAAACAAAAAAAAAAGCGCGATTGTGGTACACTTAAATGCACTTCTCACCTAAAAAGTGTTGTTTAATTCTTGAAATTATAAAACTTAAACTAGAAGTTGCAGCAATGCGAATGAAATCAAATTAATGCTAACATTAAATGAGACAATTTAAGTTGCTTAAGGCAACCGATGCAAGCTCAGTAATTTTACTAAATACGATATTTGAAGGTTAAAAACGTATCTTAAACAGTGACGGAATAAATGATTACTTTATTTTCAACCGGAACTTGAAACGTTACCTTCATTCGCACAGACATCAAAACTTTATTTTATACTGTCCATGAACTAAATTCCCTATTACAATTATAACAAAGTGTACAATAAAGCCATTATTCAAAGTATTGGCCAAAGAAAAATAGTTGCGCATAAACAAATACTGGAACAGTTCGTGCTTTCAAATGGATTACCCTAATGAATTACACGATTCCGACACATAAATTTAATTTGAGTGGCGAAACATTTTGTTGTATCTGAAAAATTACTGTACTACAAAAAACGTTCTCACAGAGGTTGTAATGCATGGGGGTTCACATAATTTAATTCAGTTTTATAAAGCTAAAAATTGTGTGTCAAAGATTTAGCAGAAACAGAGAAAAGTTTTAAAATCACGGCTGTTTGTTCGAGTTCGTGTACGTTCGCGCTAAACGCGGAAAGTACCTAAGCTTAATAACTCTGAAGACGTCAAGTACTTAAGTTTATGTCAAAACCGACCAAGAACCAGTCGAAAAAAAAAACAAAGAAAGATTAGCAAATAATTGTTTTAATAGATTTGGCAGTTTTACAAAGTGTTACGCTTCTGGTTTGTGGCACCTATTTACAATGGTAGTCTGAGGAAAAACCTTTTTACAACAATGTTTAAATTAGAAGCTTAAGCTTACGGTAAATTTCATTTGAATCTATTTTTTAAATTGAGGGGAAATTAAAATGTACTTTGTTATAAGAATGGGTCCAACACAGAAATCCTGAAAACCTTCTTCACAAACAAACTGGCGATAAACTTGAAAACCAAATTTGAGAGTAGGCTTAACATCTTGCCGAGCCATACAAAAGTTGGGCACATAAACAAAGACAACGCTTATCTGGCTTATCGGTTGACCGTAAGTTTTTTGAAGAAAACGACTAAATAAAAGGGCAACGGTAAATACCTTCTCCAATCGTCGAAAAGGCTACATCGGGCCACTGCGTAAATCGCACATCCTTCGTCTTTAATCATGCTCAAAGCACAGCGGGAAAATTGATGTGTTGTCAAATGCAGTCGCGGCGCGAATACAATCCCTTTCACAACGCTTTAGATACATCCAAAAAGCCGTCCATCAAGCCTTGATATAATTCTTCCCAGAGTGGCCAGTTAAAAATATTTTCACAGTCTAACACATCTTCAGGTGACCTAGTCGAAGTGGCGGAACGAGAGAGTCGAACGAGGTATCGCACAGCGTTCATGTGCTCGTTAATCCACTGACTTGGTCTAAGGTTTTATGAGACAGGATGAACCAAATTTCAAAATCATTTCACCGTTTTGAATGTAGTTAAGCTTCGGACTAGAAATTTCCCATTACTTTGTAAACTTGACCGCAAATACCACTTTCACCACAGCTACAGCGCTGTCGCAAGCAAACCGTCGCTTCGTTTTAGAAGGTCGATTCACTTTCTGTGATTGGTTAAACAAAATGACATGTGAATCGCGAGGTGTGGAGAATCTACGATTCGATGACAAACATAGCGGGCAATGTCTTCCTTCGTAATTTAACCAAAGAAAAAAATTGCAAGACATTTAATTTTTGGTTTATCGTGAACTAAAAAAACTGTCAGAACAAGAGCGGTAGGCGTGTTTTCAGAGCACCTCTCTCTCTCTCGCTCTCTCTCAACTAACACTTGTGATTTCTGGTATGAATGAATTAATATGCAAAAACTAAAAAAGGTAAAAATAATAAAGAAAATTTGTCAACTATTTTCCCAAAGAAGTACAAATACACTTGCCTCGATCCAAGCCCACTCATAATAAATATCCACAAAAATATGAATACAATCTTCCGTCTGTACAACATTTAACCCCCAAATTTCGATACAACCAAATTTTTTTTACATTTATTAGTAA
>JAEMWC010000178.1:860000-917500 GCA_016490735.1 Pachyseris speciosa | reverse complement strand
ACCGCTGACACGGAAGCTGGCAGTTACATCTCTGCAGACGAAAATTCCACTGTGTTGTACAAGCTACCAGAGAAGCAAACCTCGTACGTTACAGTATATCAAGAGGGCTATCGAAGTTAAACTTGCCCTAAGGAAATTCCCAACCTATACAGCCTCTGTAACAACCTTCCTAAGATTTGTCACACATCTGCTAACGTAGCTGGCGATAGCCTTCTTCCCACGACATTATCCAGATGGAGGGTCACCTACAGTGTTCAATCAGGACACCAAGAGGTAGAATGGCTGGCTCCTAATTCTACAACTGATCTGTACCTCATAGCCAAGGTGACACTCCGAATGCTCCCTCGTGAATCGTCAGGAAGCAGGAGAACAGACATCGTCGGACCGGATGACCAACAAGATGTGTGTTGTCAAGGCAATACTTATCGTTCGTCACTGGTCTGCAGTGAGTGTACGGATTGCCCAAATGGATCCACGAAAAACCTTGGAGGATACTATTGTGAAGGCACCTCTCCCGCTACTAACAAAAAGCACCGTGTTTTTGTTCACAGAAACTCAATCAAGCGTGGGCGCTCAAGTAAGGAACATGCCTTTCCAAGTGGCAGCAAAATAACACGAGCTAAAGATCGACCGCGATCTAGTCGAGCCCATCACTCCAAAAAGTAGGAATTGAAACTGTTGTAGCCCTGCAATCAGACAGAGTCAGATTATCCATCCACCGATAGATAAATCAGGCAATCAATCACTCGACTATCGATCAAGCAATCACTAATTAGTCGCTTGCCGATAACCTTTACCGAGACCTTGATTATTCTGGATATCACAAAAACCGAATCTAATAATTGTTTCATTATACATTGAACGAAGTATAACATGGAAGTTACGTTTTTGCTTCTTCGCTGACGGCAAGCAACAAAAAGCGCGCGAACTTGACATAATTACCCTTAGGTTGTGTTTTCACTTGGACAATTTTTGGCTAGATAAGGTCGGAAAAGTCCGGAAATGCAGTAAAAACAGTTCGTCTTGAGTTAAGCGAGTTAAAAATGCACGCTGTTTTCACTAGAAAAAACAAGCAATTTTCTCGCCAATTTGACCGGAAATTCACTCCAAGTTATACTACCTCTCCAGTTCCTCGGCCAAAACCCTTCCTATCACACGGCGTCGCCGTACAGAACGAGTTCTTGCATTACAACATTTCGTTGCGTCTTCCTCATTTCAGGGCACATTAACGGCATCCCCTGGAAGAAATGCCTTCTCCTTCGTATAAATATAGCTAGAAATGCGCTTCCTCGCTCAGTCATTTTTGAAAGTTGCGCGCTTTCGTAATTTGAATCTTCTGGGTTAAATGTCCAGTGAAAACAGAAGTCACGTTTGACTAGCAAATGCTGGTCTATAAACAAACACCTAGAAAAAATGTTCAGTTGGTTATTCCACCTAGTGAAAACGCAGCCTTAGAAATCATCCACCGCCGTAATACATGACATGATTACCCATGACCTCGAGTGCCTTGACATGATTATTGTATAATCTGCAGCTAGATGATGTCACAAGCGCTGATTTCGAAAATTCACTGTACGCTCTTGGTCAATCAGAAAAGAGATAGTGAGTTCATTGTATAATAATAAAGATAAATGGTGCACTGTACATAAGACGTTTATTTTTTTTGCAGGGTCATATTTGCATAAGGCTTTTGAGTATAAGTGCACAAACGTACTCAAAAATAGGCCCTTGTCAGGATCCGGTCACATCACAGGCCACCCAGACGTTGAATACGATTAATACGTGACATTATGCTGTTGTCGATTGCGTTACAATTTTAGCCGTTTATAAGGCAAATGTAGGAGAATGCTTGTTATTCAAATGGTCACATAGTACGGAATTAATTACACTGGGAAGTGAGTTACACAGTGGGACTTTCAAAACATTGGAAAGTCGGGCTGGACTGGTCCGAGTTCCTTTGTTTTGGAAGTCCCACTGTGTAACTTGCGTTAATTCAGTACCATGTGACCAGATCCTGCAAAGGGCCTTTAATCGGTAATTGCCTTCATTGATTCCTTTGTTTCTTTCTATTGTCCCTTACATGCTGCGTAGAGTCCGTCGGATTATGCTCGAAAAATAGAGTATTATGCTTTCAGGCGTCACCCTTGAAACCAGGGTATTATGCTCAAAATTATGTTCGGCTGGAGGTATAATGCTCAAATTAAGCCGGACTAAAATGACACTTCCACCCCACCCCCCATAGGCCCGTACCTCATTCCTAATCAGTTGGAAGCCTGGGATAAAGAAGTAACCAGGCCTTCGATTATACCAAAATGCACTGGGTACGAGTCTAAGGTATCAAGTTCCTAAAATATTTCCACTTTTATCAACTTTGTACATTCTACAGTAGAGCAAGTTGCTGCCGGCAAAATTTCCATACACTTCTCACTGTTTTCAGAAACAACCGCATTGTGCTGCAAAATATAAGTAGTATGCCAGCATTATGCCTGATGCTCCAGATATATAATAGTATTATGCTCATGCCGGCATAATCCATCAAACCCCAATGCTGTGATTCCTATGACGCTCTTTGAGGTTTTTATTGCTTTAAGACCTTTTACGCAGCAGTACATCTAATTTTTTTCCGTAATGCCTTTGGAGAAAAAGCTTCACGGTTTCAATGTATGGATTTGTACAACAGGTAAGTTTTATGATGTTTTCAGCATTAAAAGAGCGTTTTACGTGTAAATGTGCTCCTCTTTCACAAGACGTGAACTGTTGTGTATTCAGAAAACAAGGCCGGGAACACGTACAGTAAAACCAAATCAAGATGGCGGTAAGGACTGTTAATTCATAAGACTACCAAACCTCGTGTACCATACCAAATATGGAAAACAGGTGTCGTGACACTAGCTCTACATAGAACAGGGAACCCTAAATGAAAAATCTAACAATTGCCTCCCTTACAAAATCCAAGAACAAATGTCAAAGTATCTCAGATAATACTGTGACCACAGAAATATAAACGGTACAGTTCCCTCTAGTCGCAAACATAGTCCTTCAACCTAGGGGGTGGTCTAACTACACGACCAGCACGGATGGTAATCAACTCAGGTCTCGGATCCAGTTGGTGGCCTTGCTGCTCTGGAGAGGAAAACTCCCCAATGGAAGTCGCAGCCAGAGGTGGCGCGTCCTTCCACTCGGTCTCCATAACTACAGGCGGCATACCATGGTCAACTTCCTCAGGAACAGCGCAATCATCAATCGTTTCCATTTCACACTCATTTCTTTCACGCGAACATTTGAACCCATAATTGACCTGCTCCCAACGTTAGTGGCTTCATAGCTCAGTTTGTAGAGCACCGCACCGGTATCGCGAGGTCACGGCTTCAAACCCCGTTGAAGTTCTGAATGTTTTTTTTTCAGGGTTCTTTACACAATTGCATAAATTGCGTTCACAACTGCGAGGATCATTTCTTGAATTCATTTCATTTCATTTCATTTCCGCAGTTCATGTAAAATACGATGAAACTTTGAATAACCTACTTGCGTGGTAAATAGTTTGTTTACAAAGGTGACCCTATGAGAGTAACATTTATTGCTTCAAGCCGCTGTATAATGTCCTTTTTAGCTCGTGGAGAGCTATCGGGATGGTTGGGGAATCAGAATGTCAGGCGTAAACAATGGGAAATTTGTAATCGATTCCCGATCGTCTCAAGTTCGGCAGGCGCTTTCATGCATTCGTTAAATGGTCGTTAAGAATGCTCTTATTCGGTGAAGCAAATTCAAGGGACAAACAAACTTTATTCTGTCCTGTATTTCTCTGATGTTCAAAAAGCTCTCGGTTACTATTAGGTTGTTCTGACTTTGGTTAAGCTTGTGTTTCGTTTACCGGGATCACTAATTTTTTTCATTACAAAAGGCAATCAAAAATTGTTTTATCTGTTAAGAATAGCGTATTCCCGAGCATTCAGACGGCACGAGGGAATGATTTAGACACCCGTTCTAGGAATTCTCATATGCTCAAAGACTTTTCGTGGTTGCTGTGTAAAAATTTTCGTTTTCATTCGCTGACACTTTATGTTTTCACGTATTCGAATGCTAAATAAAGGTAAACAAATGTTCATGGTGTCATATGTTCAATCAAGCGTAACGCGGTGAGAAATGCGCCTCCGACAATTTTCAGTTGTCAAAAGATTTTGAATCTTCGACAGCCTCTGCAAAATATGCCTCACTTATTTTGTCTTCGTTCTGAGCTGCTGTACTTCGAGCAAAATAGTTTTGAACAAACTTTGGCTCACAAAATATGCGTTTCGTTTGTTTCGTCTGTATGCAGATTTTTGGCGCCTGCTCACAGAATATCTGGCCGGTTTTTCACGGTTTTTCCAGCCAGTTTATCGGCGGTAATTTAAAAGCTGCTGTGATAAGTTATTTACTTGTTTATTATAACAACGGCATGGACAACAACCTTTTGAATTCTTGTTTACCGGTTTTTATCCTTTGGTAACCACATGCCTATGCAAATCAGGGAAGCGATCAAGAAACAAAAGGTTCCCTGTATAATACGCAGCGCAAATTTCATAAAAAAATCTTAGGAAAAAAGTACGCATTATGCACGGGTAAATACGGTAAACTGTTACTTGGTATTACAGTATTTCTTGACCAAACTACTCTTCTACTAGAGTGGTTTCAAAACTCCCATTCCACAACGTATATTGATCAATGAACATCAGTCAAGATACAACAAACGAATCAAATCATAAAACAGAAAAATGTATTACACTGCATTTCAAACCACTCTATAGGCTTGATAATTCCCTATATCACCTCCCTGACACAGTATCTTACTTACTCCACGAGCTTATCACAGAATGCCTTTGATTATAATATAGACGAAAAGACAACAATTTACCAAAGTCAATCCAGACTCGGTACAGCTTAAGTACAATTCAGCTACACATAATAGATCCTACACAAACATTCACGTAAATTGAGAGCTATAAAATACGAGCTTTATAGGTAGACATTTAGTCCTTTTTCATCACAAAATTAATCTCAAGTGCTTTTATAATAGCTTAAAGCTTAATTTATCGAATGGAATATCAAGGCACAACCTCGCGAACTGAGCATTTTAAATTATATAAACACCAATGAAGTACCTCGTGAGCGCGAAAACATGATACCCTAAAAGCTCTATTAAGCCCCTGTCTCTATTAACCCCCGCCTCTGTAATAAGTCCCCCGTTTGGAGGTCGGTTTTTGTAATAAGCCCCCCCCCTCTCTAATAAGCCCCTCCCCCCTTTGGGACACATTTACAATTAATAGCTCCTATTCCCTCCTACGAAATATACTTCATGCAACAACACTTTATTCACATTTCCATTACACGGTTTGTAAAACGTATTGAATAATTAGCAACTCCTAGCAGCTAGATAACCGTAAGGTTTTCGAGCTAGCAGCTAGCTCTTTGAAGGTAGTTTCGAATGTACAGGACATTACAATAACTAGACATACACAACATCATAAGACATACACAACAAACCACAAAAAAGAAAAGAAAACACATAGATGGCAAGAAAAGAAAAGAAAACAGTCATAATAGTGCATGACCATATGATTAGAATAATGCGGCCCAATGGCCGGCCCAATGGATTTGTTTTAAAACAAATATACAATCAAACACATAATAACGTTTGCTGCTCTTTATTCTGAAATATTAAAGTTTCACTGCAGTTGTTTGAGTTTTGAACAAAAACTATTTGAAGACAGAGACGGTGTGTTTAAGAATTGAAATAACCCCCCCCCACCCCCCTCCCCTCTATTAAGCCTCGCTCTCTAATAAGCCCCCAGTTAATGAGGCCGGAAATTAAATAAACCCCCAGGGGCTTAATGGAGCTTTTACGGTACCTTCACACGTGAAAACTGAATAACATGTTATCGTGAAATGAAAAGATCACCTTTACTATGGTTACGTAATAAGTCGCGCCTTTCGAAGAGAAAGTGAAATAGTTTGGTATTTTACTGTTGTTTATATAATAAAAACATTACATGGCCACTTGGAGATACGAAATTTCTCTTCTCGTGTTGAAAAATATTTCACGAGGGAGCATAGCGAAGGAGTGGAATATTTTTCAACGCTCGAAGATAATTTTCTCCGCGCGGCCATGTGATATCACCGAAAAGATTTTAGTTGATTGGCTTTTCGTCTTTTTCACTTTGTCACTGATAATAATGCCGTCTTTGCTCAAACTTACTACTGTTTTTATTATAAGAACTTATTTTGCGCCACTTTTTTTATGCACTCCAAGGAAAAACTTTATTGCCAACTTTTGCAGCACGACGATAGGAATTTCTTCCTTTGTCTTCATTTGCAAGCAAATCCATTAATAAGTTCAAGACAGATGATATTTTCTTCTTCGTGAGAGCATTTTCCTTCTTCTCGGTGAACGATTTCTTTTTACACTGGATTTCACGAACTATCGCTCGCCATTAACAGTAGGTACACGACAAGCAATAAACGTCTTCACTGGAGGCGATGTTGGTCTTACTCTGCATGAACCAATCGCGCTTTGACATTTGTTTTGTCTTAACATACCATACCATACTTTCTTTAATGTGGTAAATACTCATAGCTAAAAGCTAGTTTACAGGTACTTCACAATTCTTTCTTCGACTATTTTTCAGGGAACCACGCTGGTACTGGCGTATACGAGGTAGCTGAGCCCTTGGCGATTGAATTTAAAATCTTACCTCGCAAACGAGCAGTCTGAACAAACCTTTTTCCAACTGAATCATTTATTCAGAGATTAAACCTTAAAAAGCAATTTTTCGGCTTCCAAATCAAAGAGAAAGTTTGGATAAAAAGGCAACCAATAGCTTAATCTGCTCAATTTTTATGAAGAACCTCAAGCAAGCCGCCAAATAGCAAGAATCCGACCCTGTTGCATTCTGGGAATTCCAAATATTTTTGAGCGGGAAAGGCAAACAAGTTACTGTTTTTCTTCAACTCTAACTAGGCTTCAATCCTGCACCAAAATTTGTTCTGGCACCTTCAGCATTCAATACAACTTCCCCAAGTGAAGATTGAAGTCTGGTGAGACAAGGCTCTTTTGCTTTTAGGCCCCTTGTCCATGAACAAACTGTCAGCAGACTGAAGCGAGCGTTTAAACAGAGTTTGTTGCATTCACAGTGCCAATAAGCAGTTCTTTGTAACTGACAAGGTTTAAGCCTTCTCAGTCCTTGATTATGAGCTCCGGCACCAGCAAATGACCCAAAACACGGTATTTTAAGAGCAATTTTGACACATTACATAGTAAATTCTGCAAATGATTCGGCCGACCAGAGAATGAATTCAAATGAGTCGAGAAAAGCCAAGTGACCAGCTGTCATATGACAAGATACATGCATAACAATACCTAGTTCTCGATCAAAATTTCTGGAGAAATAAGAGTTTTAACCCCACAAACTCACTATGTTTTTCCTACATTTTCTGTTGTATAAGACCACCTTAAGTTCACTGTACTTATTTTGATGAATTTTTTTGTAAGCTGTTTTGGAGAAACCTTCCGATGTGCCTACGGCAGTTAATTCATGAGAAGAAACCGTTCTGAAATTGGCAATCTCCTTATCATCTTTTTTATTCGCACACACAACCATTTCGGAGTTGCGCAGGGAACTGGGAAGAGTTTCAATTTTAAGCAATCGATAAATTGCCACCGTCACATGACAGATAACGTTGAGATTGGCTATTATATAAGTTTGATGCTTTTAGGTTGAACAGGGAGCAAGTTAAGGACTTTAAAACATACAAACGTATCAAATTTAGAGGCTGCGTTCCCAAAATAAACAATATATACTCCTAAACGTTTCTACGATTTCTGTGATATTAATAAAAAGTGGGCAAACAAAGTGATTTTCACCTCAGTTATTCCCAAATAGTAGGTGCAAGACGGGATTTTACAGTTGTCACAAAACTGAAAAATTTTTGCGGGCGACCAAGGGGAGCCCGTAATCATAATCTCCAGGTTGGTCAAAATGTAGCATGCGCAGCCTGTTATATCTAAATATACATGTAACAAGCAAGGCTCATACCTAGACTATTTTCACATTTTTTTGGACTTCCACCAAGAATGATAAGAAAGTAGAAAATGCAGTGATACGCACCGCTTTAGTCACGTCGAGTTACCCAAATATAGCTAATATACGCACGTGGGTACGAAGATAGACGCACATGTCATTTACATTTGTAGAATTTTCCAGACCTTCGACTTGATAAACCATTTTCGACCCCAGAGCTCTTCCCTTTTGCGCATTTCTAACAGGCGTGACTGCGGGAAGAGCTCCGGGAAACTCTACGCAAGCCTCCAACTCTGATTGGTTATCAGTTGAAACAATGAAATTGCTTCTGATTGGCAAACTTGGTACGCGCGAAAAAATGAACTTAAAGCGCTTGGGTTACTCTTGTGAAGCGAACTAGTGTCGAAAAAAGTTCACAAAACAAACATGAGTGAAACCCCTAAAACGTCCTCCCTTGTACAAACAACAGCTTCAATATAATTGATTTCTGCTCTAGCTTTACTTAGATTATGCAGAATTTCGTCTTCGAGCGCCAACCGCCAACCGCGTTTTGGCTTTTATCAATCAAACTTTTCCGAACACACTCCGGGACGAAAAATCCATTTGTATTGAAAAGTATTGAAGTTGCATGTGCGCTAGATACGAGGTTTAGACTCATGAGATGAAAGACGACGGCCCAGTTCGACGAGCCGCATGAATTGTTATTTACTGTTGAAATCTTCAACGCAGTCGACCTTCAGTGTTTGGTGTATCCATTACTTAGGAAGAACGAAAAGGGTCGTTTCAGAGCCACAAACTTCCCCTGCTTGTATTTCCAAGTACCGTACTACTTCTCACTAGAACAAACAATAATAGTAATATCGATCCAACACACCAAACTCCAGAAAACCACGTGAGACAAGATTCGGTTAATTGCCTAACCTGATCATCTTCATTGTTGACTATCTGCGTTTCTTCTGATTCCGTGTAGTGTAGTGAAACCACAAAGGCAAGCCACAGAGGCAAAAACAAACGCTTTATTCCGAGCACACGAAGTACATCACTGCTCACGTTCCCTCTCACACACCCGGATATATTCGCGAACTACCGCTGTCATAATACACGACATCCCTCTCTTTCTACGCTTAAATTATTTACCAGTAACACAGAACTTAAACGAGCGAACAGTTTTGTAAAACATGCCTTTGAATCGAAGTTCAGTTCAAATACGAATGTTCAAGCAGAAATGTCACTCTAGCATCGCAACAATAAATGTGACAGTTCATAGATTTGGTTTAATATAGAACGTAATCGTTCAGCAATTTTGGGCAGCTAGTAATCCTGCCGGATCTCCTCAAAACTGCTCAGTTGCGGATACTGCAGTAGGTACAATCTGCGGCTGGTTTCCCAGACTGGCCTATGAAATGGCTTGATGCTGAAGGTTTCGTTTGTACTGAGCTCCCTGTGATGCGCACAATATCACTTCGTCCCCGTAACGAGACATCACTTCATAGGGTTTATTCTCATACGAAGGTGACAGCTTATTTTCTTTCTTTTTCTTTACCTCATGGTCTCTTGCATGAAACTGTCTATCAGCATAGTGTTTGTTAGACTGCTTCCTCTGGGTGTCTCGATCACGGACTCCTTGTTACTTACGTCCACTTCTTCATCTTTTACATCAACGAGCTCAGGCATTTAGTGGTAACCTTCCTTCTAAACAGCAAGTCCGCAGGACTCTTTCCCGTAGTTGAATGCGGCGTCGACCGGTACGCCAAAAGGAACTTGTTTAACTATTCTATCCAATCCTTTCCCTCGGCGTGAGCCGCTCTAACCGATTTCAACAGCGATGGTTTGTCTTTCCACTTCTCCTTTGGCACGTGGTCAAATAGGTGTTGTGTACCGGTGTTCGATCCCCATTTCTTTCAGATACTCTTCAACTTCCTGGGACACTAGGTTGGCACCATTGTCGGTACGCAGACCACTAGGTAGTCCATGCCTTGCAAACAGGGCATCTAGGCAGTGAATAATGGTTTTGCTGGCGGTTGTTCGGATGACATCAACTTCCATCCATCTGCTATTTTAATCAACAAGCACTAACAGATGTTCTCCAGACGGTAATGAACCCATCAGATCCACAGCTACTTCTTCCCACAGTTGTTTTGATAGCATTGTTGGTTTCACTGGCTGAGCTGGAACGTTGTTAGTAACTAGCTGGCATCCATAAAACTCTGAGCATCTTCTTTCTGCATCGCGATCCATTTCAGGCCACCAGACTTTCGTTCGAAATCTCTTCTTTGTCTTTGGTCCTTGGTGCCCCTAATGAGCCAGACTGACAACTCTCTTGCGAAGAGCTTGGGGTACAGGTATTCCTGTTCCTCCTAGAATTACATGACTTATGAAGGTCAACTCATTGCGGACAGGCAAATACGGCTTAGAAGCACTGTCCCACTTTCCTTCAATGAGGCAACTTCTGACTGCTTGCAACTCTGGATCTTGTGCTGAGATCCGTTCAATCTCTTTAATTGCCAGTGCAGCAGAGAGAGCATGCAGAGCTACTACACGTACATAACCATCATCTTGCAGGGACTGATCTGAAGCAGGTATCTTTGTCAGTTGACTTAGGGCATCCGCTATATTCTTCCTTGAAGACACATAACAAACTTGATAGTTGTAGGGTTGAAGACGCAGAACCCAGCGTTCTATTCTGGCAGAAGGTTTGGACCTGAATTGAATATGGGTGAATTTGAGTGCTTCATGGTCTCTTACAAGATCAAAGTGTGGAAGCCCATACAAGTAGAGGTGGAAGCGTTCACACGCCCTGACCAAGGCTAGTGCCTCCTTCTCAATTTTGCTGTAACGGCACTCCACTTCACTCAGACTGCGACTGGCGTAACAGACAGCACACTCTCTCCATTTTTCTCTTGCACCAGCACTGCTCCACGCCCCACCGGACTGGCGTCAACAACAACACGGGTAGACATGTGCTTATCAAAGTAAACTAAAACTGATGCACTTGCCACTTGACTCTTCAATTTCTGTAATAATACCTCTTGCTCCTTACCCCACATAAACGGTTCTCCTCGCCTTGTAAGTCACCTAAGAGGATCGGCAGTGGTGGCAAAATCAGGGATAAACCTGGCACTGAATCCCACGATCTCCAAGAAGCTACGAACTTCTGAAGGTGTCTGTGGCTTACTTGCTTCTACAATGGCTCTGACGTTTTTTCTTAGTCGGCCGGATTCCATGTTTGCTCAGCAAGACCCATGAACACCACTTTGTTCATCCGGAATGTGCACTTACCAGCATTCACAGTGAGCGGCGTCTCACTAAGTCGCTCTAACACACTACGTGAGTTCTTATCGTGTTCCTCTGTGCCTCGACCATGAACGAGAGCAACACCTTGTGGACCAACATGTAGCTTGAACTGATAATCCTTTAGTTTTGCACTTCCCTTAAAAACACTTGGGTATTTTGCCGTGAGTTTCCCGAGAAATTTTCATCAACTGTGTTACAGTTCCCTGCATTGAAAGTCTCTGCTGGACCCACACTATGGATTCCAAGATCTGTGGCGGCTGCGTATCCCAACAAACGACGCCCTGTCTTGACCACATTAAAATCTGCCACAATCTTTGTTTTGGTAACAGAAACGTCTGACTGAAATTGACCTTGAACTTCAAGCTGTCGACCCCCATAAGCCTACAACTTCTTTGTGCATGGTTTTAAGCCAAACTTTAGCTCCTGATGTTTTAGTTCCTGTCAAGTACCCATGCTAATTAGGTTGCTTGCAGAACCTGAATCACTCAGCATGTCTCTTCTAACTCTTTATCCACTATTGCTCACAGAGATCATTGGCCCAGCTGACGTCGACAAAGGACATGTCTGTTCTTCTATAGTAAAAGCAAATGTGTCATTCTCACCTCAGCCTTCCACAAAACTGGCCTGTCTTCCTTGAACATGGCGTCGCTGTCCACCTCCTCGTTGTTGGGTGGTACTTTGCTTATCCAGATTTTGGCTTCTTCCCCCTGTGATGATTTGTTTTTGTTTTTTTGGCTTCCATTTTGAGTTTTTTCCTTAATTATCTAGTGCTGCATTATGCTTTACTGTTGGTTATTTGGTATAGACTAACTATTGTAGTGCGCCGTCTATTTTAGGCGTTATGTAATCAGAACGTTATGTAAGATGATTGTTCTTAGGTGTTGATTTATGTGAGTGCTATAATGCTGGGAATGTAAGGAATCGTTTTTTGACTGTATGTTTGTAGGTTAGGTGTTAATTGCACAAATAATTTGTATGAACGTATAAATGTAAGCTGCAAAACGTGCTTAACTCACTGCCAAGAGCCATTGGCAGGAGCCAGCCGTGTTACCCCTGACAAAACCCCTTTTGAGAATGAATATAGAAAAAACCTTTATTTGAACTGTGGATTAATGATTAAATACGTGACTGATCGTCGCAGTTATGAGCACTACTTGAGCAGTAGTGAAAATGAAGCCTGAAAATATTTTCAGGCTTGTACGGGACTCGAGTAGTAGGGCTTCAGCAAAATTAGCCGGATTTTGGATTTCCCTTGGATTTCCCGCATACTAATTTGGATTTCCCGCATACTAATGAAGTGTCTAGCTAGCTAGGTAAAAATGGGTTCCTCCATACTAATAAGCGTCGCTCTAGTACAATAACAACAATAGACTTGCCCAAACTTGCCCGGGCTCTTTTTAACCCTGATTGGTTTATTGAGAACTCTATGATATTTTCAAAATAAAAGCGGGTAGATTTCGAAAGCGCTATCGTTCTTGCAATCGCTTTGCTAAGGAAAATTTATATCCGAGATTATCGTTCGATTTTCCGAAAGTGTTAAAAGTTTTGCCTATAAAAATAAAATTCGACTTAGCTAACTTTAACTTTTTCGCTCCGTTAGTCACTAATTATTCAAAACTAGTGATTCAAACTACCCTATATTTGCATACAAACTCTAAAGTAAAAAAGCCCATGGGACATCCTTGAAACCACTGCCATTCAACAACGACAATAGACGGCTTAAGTTGTTTGGAACGATCAATATAGACACGCGACTAATATGAATTACACGTTTCTTGAGTGACAAACATAAACTTTATTGCCTTTTCTCAGGGAATACAGAAACAATACAGAAAGTGATTTGAATTGAATAAAAATACATTTATTGACAACGAAAGCTCCAACAACTACGAAATGCTTAGCACAAAGTATCAGAAAATTAGGATGCAATCAATCGTCCTCTTGATATTTGGAATACTTGTAAGGTGACTTCCTGTGTAAACGTCGAGATCGTCTTGAAAGCTTCTTCGGTTCATCGTCCAGTAATTTACAAATTTTAATTGTGGGCGTTTACGCTTTCTTGCTGGCGACAGCGTTTCGACTGTGGGAGGGGGTGTCAAGATCGACGGAGGGAGGGAGGGAGGTGCGGGCGTGGAGGTTGCCATGGTAGATAAGGGATGTGGGGCTGGTTCCTTTACCGTTGGTTCAAGTGCTGGCGCTTGACCTGGAGTTGGCGGCAAATTGTTTACCATAGCCTCGTTAGAAATGTGTTCCCGCCCTTGAGGTTGAGGCAGAATTGTTGCTTCAGGTGTTAAGGAATTGAACTGGTGTTTATATGTTAAAAACTTGTTTTGCAACTGCATGTACTGCCTCGCTCTTTCGTCGTCTCCAAGGTTTGTACGATACAGAAGGTTATCCATATTACTCTGAATGCGCTGCATCTTCGGAATTACCGGGGGAACCATCTGGGTTTGCTGCTTGAGATACTGAAGCAGTTCCTGGGAAATGTTACTCTCTTCGAACCCTTTGTCGAATCTTTCTTCGCCAGGTAATACATTTGTTCGCAATCTGCAACTATCTGGAGTCGTTGGCTTGAGATCAACAAAAAGATATCCAAATGGTCTTCTCACCGCTTCTTCGTACTCTTAAAAACAAAGCAGTTTGTCTTGGGTACATTTGTTTGGCTAAAGTCAAAATCTGCAGTTTATCCCGAGGATTCTTGAAAAGGACCAAGTAATGACTGTTTAAGCTGATGCTTCGGTTGCCTTTGCCTTGGTGAAACAGATTTTGTACAATGTAAATAACGCTCAGGTTTCGATGATGGGATCCTTTTGTAAACAGGTTCACGATCCGATTATCACTTCCTGCTTCAATCATTTGGTCGTCGATGACAATCAAGTTGCGTATGTTGATATCCAAATAGGAATCATTGTCTAGAGAAGGCGGAATCCCCTTGACAAATTCGATTGTCGGTATCACCATCAATAACTGGGTGTAAGCGGGTTGCCACTGTGAATAACACCAGATTATTCTCTCCGGTGGCTGATCGATCACGGCTTGAGCATGTTGCAAGAGTGATTGCACCCAGAACGTTTTTCCCGAGCCAGTCATCCCTGCAACCATGCAGGTAAATGGGTGAAGCATTTGAAACCGCTGACACTTTTCTTGAGATATCGGTATAAATGAAGCGAAACCGGAATAACTGTGTTTACTGTTCATGTGTCTTTGCATGTTATCTTTCCTGGAAAAATCCTTTTGACAAACAGTACAGGACCAACTCATGTCAACTGAATCGAAGCTTAACTTCAACTGACAAAATGTGTAATGTTTCACAATGATATAGGTTTCAGCCACCAGAATTCTATTGTTTTCCCTCCTCCTTCTCCTCCATTCTATTGTTTTCCCTCCTCCTCCTCCTCCTCAATTCTATTGTTTTCCCTCCTCCTCAATTCTATTGTTTTCCCTCCTCCTCCTCCTCCTCCTCCTCCTCAATTCTATTATTTTCCCTCCTCCTCAATTCTATTGTTTTCCCTCCTCCTCCTCCTCAATTCTATTGTTTTCCCTCCTTCTCCTCCTCAATTCTATTGTTTTCCCTCCTCCTCCTCCTCCTCAATTCTTTTGTTTTCCCTCCTCCTCCTCCTCAATTCTATTGTTTTCCCTCCTCCTCCCCCTCCTCCTCAATTCTATTGTTTTCCCTCCTCGTCCTCCTCCTCCTCCTCCTCAATTCTTTTGTTTTCCCTCCTCCTCCTCCTCAATTCTATTGTTTTCTCTCCTCCTCCTCCTCCTCCTCAATTCTATTGTTTTCCCTCCTCCTCCTCCTCCTCCTCCTCCTCAATTCTTTTGTTTTCCCTCCTCCTCCTCCTCAATTCTATTGTTTTCCCTCCTCCTCCCCCTCCTCCTCAATTCTATTGTTTTCCCTCCTCGTCCTCCTCCTCCTCCTCAATTCTTTTGTTTTCCCTCCTCCTCCTCCTCAATTCTATTGTTTTCCCTCCTCCTCCTCCTCCTCCTCCTCAATTCTTTTGTTTTCCCTCCTCCTCAATTCTTTTGCTCTATCACTGTATTGAAATCAATATAAAGCGAGACACTGGATAAAGTATGTCATTCGAGTTTGGGAAAGTGTTGTTTACACTTCATTTTCGTCAGAGCAGAACCTCGAACTTTTAAACGCGATGAAGAAACTTTACATTCCAAATACCAAGTTGTACGAAGACTATTATCTAAACCAAGCTAAGCAAAAAGGAGGTAATTTACCGGCTTTCCACGGATCCCGATTTCAGTGGGGATATGGCTTAGGTTCCATATTTAAAGGTTTGTTTCGCTGGGCGATGCCTCATTTACAACAAGGTGCTAAGGTACTCGGCAAAAAGGCACTACAAACAGGTGCTCAAGTCGCTCAAGATGTTCTTGATGGAGATCATGTTAACACAGCGCTTGCAAAGCGAAGTAGAGAAGCTATTGGTGATCTAGTATCTCAGGCTGGGAGTGGTCAGAGTTCTACAAAAAGAAAAGTGCAGTTTCGTTGTTTACCTCCAGGGAAGAAACGAAAAACAGTTGTGTTGGATCAAGACCAAGACGACTTTGAACTTTGGTCGTAAATTGAGCTGGGCTCGCTATAAAATACTGGCGCCTACTATCCTTAATTCATTCTATGACCATGTCTCGAGTAGTAAAGAACAATCGCGGTTTCCTTGAAATCTTAACTTGTTGCCCTGAACATCAGCGTCAGTTTCTCCTAGAGACAGCCACTCCACAACAGATGCACGCATTAGTGCAAATTATTTATAATGTGCTTCGTGGAAATATTCCAGTCTCTGAAGAAGATAAGCGTAAAATGATTCCATTCAAGGATGCCATTCTTAATCTTGCTGAGCCAAGTATTCGTTACAAGACAAAGAAGCAAACCCTTGCTCAAGAGGGTGGAGGCTTTATTCAAGATTTGTTGATACCAGTTGTAACTAGCTTGGGGCCCCTTATGTTATAAAAAATCGCGAACACACTACTCTGTAGTGTGTTCAGTTGGTTCTTGTCGTTAGCGAGTGCTGGTCAATATGAAGAGAAAGGTCGATTGGGATCAAGAGGAAGAGAGTGATTATGAGGACACTAACACAAGTGAAGAGGAAAGTGATGACGAGGAACCTCGAATTAAAGATGTTTTAGAAGGACTTTCCCAAGCCGTTTCCAAATAACAGGCCTCCGATTTATTACACAGCATGGCGGCTTCCAAGGATATCTTGTTTTGGACACCTCGTGGACAGTTACTTCGAAACCAGCGAATAATACCAGTGACCAACATCTCAGAGCTGGTTGAATATGTGTTACTCCCTTACAACGATGATGTTGCCAAACCCCGTGCCCTCAAAACATTTATAGACGGGTTGGCAGAGTTAGGAATTAATAAACGTTATATAAAGAATAAGAAAACTTTGGCTGAGCTAATGGAAAAAGAACGAGCCTATCGAGATGAAGAAGGTGAGGCTGGTGATGAAGAAATGGTTTCCGAAAGCAGTGATGTTGAAGATGGCAGAGAAACCGAAAACCCTGCAAATCTGGAACATGAAGGAAATTCAGACGTTGAATGTTCTGAAGAGAGCGCAAGTCCAGAGATTTTGCGTCAAGGAAGAGGCTCTTGCTACCATTGTAAAGGAGGAAATATCTACCAAACTGCAGTAGTGAAATGCCCAAGATGCCACTGGCATGATGGTTATAAGATTTGTCCGATTTGCGCATGCGAAATTCCTGTTGATCGTAAACACTCGAAGGATGGATTTATTTGCTGCACTGATTGTCACGCAGTGAAACACATTGATTCAGAAACTTTTAAGAAGAGTCATTATCTTCCAAGCGAAGATGAAGACGATTGATTTTTCCTCCACACGAAGTTCAAGAGGATGACTGACGTTTATTCATTTCAAATCACTTTCTGTATTGTTTCTGTATTCCCTGAGAAAAGGCAATAAAGTTTATGTTTGTCACTCAAGAAACGTGTAATTCATATTAGTCGCGTGTTTATATTGATCGTTCCAAACAACTTAAGCCGTCTATTGTCGTTGTTGAATGGCAGTGGTTTCAAGGATGTCCCATGGGCTTTTTTACTTTAGAGTTTGTATGCAAATATAGGGTAGTTTGAATCACTAGTTTTGAATAATTAGTGACTAACGGAGCGGAAAAGTTAAAGTTAGCTAAGTCGAATTTTATTTTTATAGGCAAAACTTTTAACACTTTCGGAAAATCGAACGATAATCTCGGATATAAATTTTCCTTAGCAAAGCGATTGCAAGAACGATAGCGCTTTCGAAATCTACCCGCTTTTATTTTGAAAATATCATAGAGTTCTCAATAAACCAATCAGGGTTAAAAAGAGCCTGGGCAAGTTTGGGCAAGTCTATTGTTGTTATTGTACTAGAGCGACGCTTATTAGTATGGAGGAACCCATTTTTACCTAGCTAGCTAGACACTTCACTAGTATGCGGGAAATCCAAATTAGTATGCGGGAAATCCAAGGGAAATCCAAGGGAAATCCAAGGGAAATCCAAGGGAAATCCAAAATCCGGCTAATTTCGCTGAAGCCCTACTACTGACTCGAACCCACGACCTCTGCGATAGCGGTGCAGCGCTCTACCGACTGAGCTAACAAGCCATCTGGGAGCTGGTCGTTTTGTTGGTTTGGTTCGTAATATACCCGTGAGTGGTGAATACATGACAATGAATATATGAAAATTATTTATTTGAACTGCGGATTAATGATTAAATATGTGACTGATCATCGCAGTTATGAACACTACTTAAGTAGTAGTGAAAATAAAACCTGAAAAAAATTCAGGCTTGTACGGGACTAGAACCCAGGACCTCTGCGTTACCGGTGCAGCGCTCTATCGACTGAGCTAACAAGCCATCTGGGAGCTGGTCGTGCAGCTCCCAGCACCGGTATCGCAGAGGACGCGGGTTCGAGTCCCGTACTACTTAAGTATTGTTTATAACTGCGATGATCAGTCACATACTGGGGGAGCATGGATGGGGAAGGTTCGATTCCCGGACTCGACGTCATATGTGAGTTGAGTTTCTTTGTTTATTATTATTATTGTTATTATTATTATTATAATTATTATTATTATTATTATTATTATTATTATTATTATTATTATTATATTTAAAACCCCTTTTGTCGGCGGCGATGAATGCACAGAAGTTGAAGACAAATGCACAGAAGTAAAAGACGAGTACACAGGAATTAAAGTCTAGTGCGAAGGAGTCAAACAAGACGGGGACAAAGGGAGAAAAATGGAAGGCGCCAGAGGAGAATAAGAAAAGGTTTGTGAGAACGGATGATGGTGCGGTTTGTTTGCGAGAACGGTTGATGGTGCAGTTTGTTTGTACATTGGAATTTTCAAGACAAGGAAAGAACTGAACTGCAATAGTTAATTGCAAATAATTATGTTAGTAGTTTTGTTGTAAGATTAAGTTTCGTTAGCGGGAAAGGTTTAGGAATTAATCGGGATAAAGTTATTTAATAACTGAATTGCTTAAGGAATTATTCAGTTTAAAAGTAACCAGTAGTCGAAGTAACTTAGGCCATAAATTGTAAGTACAGTGTCTACAATAATTTTTGTTCCTAGTATTAATATTGAGTGTTTTGTTTTCTCAAATTAATTAAATTTAATATTAGTTGTTTTAATTCATGGTGGTGTGCTGTGAGACTGTGGGGAGGGGGGAGTTTATATGTATCACTTTGTTTTTGCCTCCTTTTGTTGTGTGTGCCGAGGGAAATCGCTGGACTCACTTCACACCCCTTTGCAACAGCTAGTATAATGACGATATTTATGGCAATTACCACACTTTCGACTTCGAGCTGAACAATTTCTATCTTGAGCAAAGTGACCCTCTTTACCACAGTTGAAGCATGTTTTGCGAGGTTTTCCTCTAAATCCATGCCCTGAAGTTATCTCAACCACATTAGTGCTTGCTGCTGGCTCCCGAACTGGAGTGGCCATTTGGTTTGCTTGCTCACGTGAGGCTTCCCACTTCCAAACTTTATCCAGTGCAGCTTCTAAAGCAACATTATTGACTTCCAGCAGCCTCTTCTACAACTCGACATCAGGCAGCTTTTCAATTAGTTGGTCTCACAGATTCTCGTTCAAAGCTTCGCTAAAATTGCGATGACGGGCTTGTTTACGAAGGCTAACCATGAATTTGTCAGCAGCCTCCCTTGTGTTGGCGCAAGCTGACGAAAAACGTGTCGCTCAGATGGCACGTTGTCCTCGGCTCGAAAATGAGCATCCAGCTTTCGAAGACACACTTTAAATAAATTATTGGGCCTCGGTATTGGCCGCTCTTCCATACCCGCTAAATAAAGTAACTCAGCCTTTCCCGAATGGCGTTCCTGATTCTCTTGCCGCCGATGTAATACTAATACGATCGTTTCCACTGTCCCAAATTTCCGCGACCTGAAATGAAGAGCCTGTTAAATCTAACGGCGGCAATGCTCTTTCCAAGGCAAACCTCAGAGGCAGAAACATACGCTTTAATCCGAGCATGCGAAGTAGATCACGGGTGCTCACCATTTGTCATAAAAATTCGGATGGAATGACCGTTGAATAATGGTAAGCGATTTAACGAATTTAGCGACCAACCGGGTGAGATTGGCGTTTACCATTTAATGCAAGGCGTTCCGTCATGCGCACTCACTGGTTCTGGCGCAAAAGGACCTAGAAACGGAAGTATTCGTTCAAATGGTAAGCAAATTTCCGAAACTCTAGTCCGAACGGTAAAAGAGGACTACTTCTGGAGGTTGTCCACAATTTCCGAAAACAGTTTCGGGAAAATTACCTTACCAATCGACTTCAAACCGAAATTTCCGGATTTTTCTGACAAATGGTAAGCAACCACTGCTCACTTTCCCGCTCACACACACACACATACACACACACACATCGCAGTTCCCAGATATATTCGTAAACTACCGCTGTCCTAATACACTACAGTCATGAAGTTTCGATGGATAGGTCCTCAAATAACTGAAACTAGAGTCCTTACCACCTTTTGCTAAGGCATACTGCTTTTTCAAACGGCGACGTCATTTTGGATTTGGCTAGTCGAGCATGCGCTTTGAAGTCTCTATAGCCAGATTTTGGCTACGATCGATATGGGGAAATCCTTCGATAACAAGGACCCCAACCACCGTTTATGAGCCCGCGAGAATGAGTATCCCCCACAAACCCATGTTTTCATTGACACCGCTAATCTAAAAATCTTGTCTAGGTCATTCTTATCTAAGGTCTTCCTCAATATGGAGTTATCCAGAGCCTTCGAGGCGCGAAGCCCGAGAAGAGGTCTGGGGACGAGAATGCTTCATACTCAGTCTGACACTCAACATTAGAACAACGTCAGAAACAACGTGTGTTCGGCTTCATCTTTTATACGAGTGGGTAGATTGTTTAACTATTTTTAACATCGTTCTCACTTTGTGGAGGTATATTCAAGTAGTGTTGCCATTTTTCGACTTGAGGGCCGTCATGTTGAAAAGTTACAGAACTTTTGACATCAATTTCGTTGTACAAATTATTGAATCTCGGTTAACTTTGTTGTGTGGATTTCGAAGTGGTCTACTTCGCTCAAGCATTAAACCAGTTTGTTTGTCAAGTATCGGCACAGTTCTGCTGGCACAATTTGACCGAATTTGGTCACAAAAGCATTCAAATATAGGTACAGTTTTGTCACAATTCGACTCAGTTTGGTCACAGAAATGAGACCTGATTAGACCCACTTTAGTCGCCACGGAACAAGTCTATCACAGTAAACATTGAACTCGGTTATTCTAAAAAAAAAAAAATTAACAACGCCTAAGTTAAAGGAGTTTACTGTTGTTGTTACTACGGTACTCATTAATAGCGGAGCTCCGGCGGCCCGAAGGGCCGTCAAGCCGAGGACCATACCTATAGAAACCTGTCAACTGCTTTTCTGATGGTAAAAGTGGCTAGCGGTATTGCTCGTGGGCGTGCACGACGACGACGACGATGTCGCACAATAATTAATAATATCCTAATAATAATCATAATAATCCAACGTGGCGGCCATACTCCACCTGGCCCAGCTGACCAGCTAATTTACAGCGTAAGTCTTTCATACTGGACATTCATCTTATAGCCAATTGACGGATTGACACCTGTCAAAACAAGGTATCCGTCGACCAGTGTCATGTAACCATATCGCGGGCTCAAGTTAAGACCTCGCCGAAGTCAGCTGTTTCTTTTGAAGTTGACCGCTGACCAGGTACTTGCTTTCGATTGGATCGCAGGCTCAAGCCAGTTGTGGGACACCCAAACCAAAACGAAGCTTAATTTTTCGCGCGCTTTCTGCGGCTCGTAATTTCACATCCAGTTGGTTTCTTCATTTTGAGCAAAACAACTTCATCTTCTTCGATCAAAGTTTGTCTTTTAATTCGCGTAAAAGGCATAAAAATCAAGAATTTGTCAGACGGTACTCCGGAAAGTGAATTTTCAAGTGGTGAAAGGAAGAGCGAAAGATTTTTCTCAGGAAAAGCTTCAAACTTGGCTCGATTGTGTGGTTGAAACAAAATAATTCAACGCTTCGAGGGCTTTCACTTCACCGCGGCATCTTGCATCTCACCAAGAAAGGTCACTTAACAGTTCACCGGCATTAATGGGAGGAACGAGTGGCTAAAACTCTGTGGAAGAAGCTCTTTCTTTGGACAAACCGTTTGCTATTTTTGCGGATGCTTGTTTTTACTTTACTGAAGCTTACGTATTTCGAGTGGTAGAAACCTCTACAACACAGGACAGTGAGGTAAATTAAATAAATTGAAGCTTATCATTTGGTTTAATCGTTGTAACTTTTATTTGTTCAAGAATGAAACTCAGTTGTATTTTTCTCTCGACTGGATATAAATAACATCTCTCGACTGGATATAAATAACAATCATCTGTACTCGTTTTGGACGCAAAGAAGTAGTTGAATTGTTTGTTTGTTTTGTTTCGTTGTTTTGCAAGCGAACGACTGTTTTTCGACCTCGGTGTCTCAACAACGTTAAGAAACTTTTGCCCTTATCTTATTAACCAGTAATCGCAATGAGTCCTCGTAAAATTAAAGATTAAAGCCCCGGCTAAACGACCACACATTCTTATCGAACGTCGTCAGTTGTAAAACATAACGTTGTGTGGCTAAACGCACAAACAATGTTCGACGTGTCTAGATACCCGGCAGCCGGGAACTGATTTCAAAACACTAGATACCCGCAGTCAGAAATGTTGACCAAATTTTTCGAAATAGCTCGTTTAATTCCTCTAAGAACATAAGATATTTGTTTAGAAATCTCAAGCAAATATTGCCTTGGGTTAAAAGTAGAAGCGACTGTCGAGCTTGGGCATAGAGTGAGATCTCAATGTTTTCGACACTTAGAAAATATTCACTGAGCTGAGTCAACTCCCGATGAATATCTGCAGAAATTATCAACGAAACCCCACCAGAGTACTCAGTGTTTGTTCAGAAATGTCAAGCAATTCTAAATAAAGTTTTTATTAGTATTGTTGTGGACAAATTCTCCGAGCTTGCATTAAGCATTTTATTTAGAATATTGACTCACGGGTACGGTTTTCCACTTAATGTGGTTCATTTGGTTAATTTTTACGGGCTGTGCACATTTTGTTGGTTGGGGTGGCAAACGATCAAACATTTGTTCGTGACGCGAAACTTTGGATGAAAATGTTTGATCTAGACGAAACGTGAAAGCCATTTAAGAATAAATGCAATGTTGAGAGAGGTTGGATAAAAATGTTTGATGGTTTTTTTGATTGTTAAATTTGTTTTTGAACAAACATACCCGTCGTGTATTGTTATCTTGTAATGTTTAATGTTTTGAGGTTTTTGAACCGCGGTCAACTCCTGTTGGCTGCTTTAAATATAAAATATTGGCGCAAGGAAAGCCATGCGAAGTTGCTCCATACCAATAAAAAATAATAATCGTTGAACTCCGCTTTTAGGCTTGGCTAAATCTATATATTAGGTTAGAGCCATTTTCCAATTTGAATGCCCATAGCTCAAAAAATTACAAATGGCTAATAGCTAAAGAAGATCACTGTTGTTTTTACTGTTATTTATGACATGATTACTAAAAACCTACATTGTATTGTGTCATACATTGCAAGAACCTATGCTGTAATTAGTGCCGGTATGCATGACAGTGTCTGATTCTTTCCTTGCAATGTAAATGTTGTGTTTCATTTAAGATGTCTTGTCTTCCTTTTTGTTTCGTGTTTTCGTTTGCATAGCTTAACGTTTTTCCGTGCAAGTTTCATAGGGCAGTTTTGGGTTAATTAGTCGTCGGGCTCTTTCCTTTGTTTTTACATGTTGGTCTTTTTTTTTACATTTCGTATATTTACTTTTCCCTGTAATTTTTCCTTCAGTTTTTCGTTTGTTAGTTTGAGAGATCGGAGTTCCTTTGCTCGTCCTGCGTTTATCAGACCGGCGTGCTAGTTCGTCTTTCATGTCACAATCGTCTTGTAAGTTTCGCGTTTGCTTCTTCGTTTTGCTTGTCTTATTGCTATTGCTGTAATTTATGTTTTCTTGACTTTGTATTTGTTATTTTATTTTCAGTACCGCAACAGTTCGCAGGTAATACTTTCATGACAACCGTCACGAATATAGCGATTTTCCGTTCACTTTCTTAAAAACAAATAAGCATACAGTTGGTTTAGTTATTGTAGCTACTGTAGTTAGTGTAGTTGGTGTAGTTGCTGTAGTTCCTGTAGTTCCCGTAGTTGGTGTAGTTCATGTAGTTGGTGTAGTTGCTGTAGTTGGTATAGTTGCTGTAGTTAGTGTAGTTAATGTAGTTGCTGTAGTTAGTGTAGTTCCGGCAGTTGGTCTAGTTACTGTAGTTGGTGTACTTACTGTATTTGGTGTACTTGCCGTAGTTGGTGTGGTTGCTGTAGTTGACGAAGTTGCTGTAGTTCCTGTAGTTCCCATAGTTCGTGTAGTTAGTGTAGTTGCTGTAGTTTGTGGTGTATTTGGAGTAGTTGCTGTAGTTCCTGTAGTTGGTGTGGTTGGTGTAGTTACTGTAGTTGGTGTAGTTGCTGTAGTTACTGTAGTTCGTGTAGTTGGTGTAGATACTGTAGTTTGTGTAGTTGGTGTAGTTGGTGTAGTTACTGTAGTTGGTGTAATTGGTGTAGTTGCTGTAGATACTGTAGTTTGTGTAGTGGGTGTAGTTGGTGTAGTTACTGTAGTTGGTGTAATTGGTGTAGTTGCTGTAGATACTGTAGTTTGTGTAGTGGGTGTAGTTACAGTAGTTGGTGTAGTTGTTGTAGTGGCTGTAGTTGGTGTAGTTACTGTAGTTTGTGTGGTTGATGTAGTTACTGTAGTTGGTGTTGTTACTGTAGTTGCTGTAGTTACTGTAGTTGGTGTAGTTGGTGTAGTTACTGTAGTTTGTGTAGTTGGTGTAGTTGCTGTAGTTGGTGTAGTTACTGTAGTAGGTGTAGTTATTGTAGTTTGTGTAGTTGGTGTAGTTACTGTAGTTGGTGTAGTTGGTGTAGTCACTGTAGTTGCTGTAGTTATTGTGGTTGGTGTAGATGGTGCAGTTCCTGTAGTTGGTGTAGTTGGTGTAGTTGGTGTAGTTGGTGTAGTTACTGTAGTTGGTGTAGTTACTGTAGTTGGTGTAGTTGGTGTAGTTACTGTAGTTGATGTATTTGCTGTAGTTGGTATAGTTGGTGTAGTTGTTGTACTTGGTGTAGTTACTGTAGTTGGTGTAGTTGCTGAAGTTGATGTAGTTACTGTTATTGCTGTAGTTGCTGTAGTTGTTGTTAGTAGTTGGTGTAGTTGCTGTACTTGCTGTAGTAACTGTAGTTGGTGTAGTTATTGTAGTTGGTATAGTTGGTGTAGTTGGTGTAGTTGGTAAAGTTACTGTAGTTGGTGTAGCTGGTTGTTAGTAGTTGGTGTAGTTGGTGTACTTGCTGTAGTTACTGTAGTTACTGTAGTAACTGTAGTTGGTGTAGTTATTGTAGTTGGTGTAGTTGGTGCAGTTGGTGTAGTTGGTGTAGTTGGTGTAGTTACTGTAGTTGGTGTAGTTGGTGCAGTTACTGTAGCTGGTGTAGTTGGTGTAGTTGATGTAGTTACTGTAGTTACTGTAGTTGGTGTAGTTACTGTAGTTGGTGTTGTTTGTGTTAGTTGCTGTAGCTGGTGTAGGTGGTGTAGTTACTGTAGTTGGTGTAGTTGGTGTAGTTACTGTAGTTGGTGTAGTTGGTGTAATTACTGTAGTTGGTGTAGTTATAGTTAGTGTAGTTACTGTAGTTGGTGTTAAATATCGAGAAACCAACGGATGGTTAGATTTGGGACGGATTGAACCCGGCCGATTACAAAGACAAGCACACAACACGTTTTAACAACATGGCGGCCATACTCGGAACAGCCCCGTTTTAATGCGCATGCTATATAGAAAACCACTGACTACAAATACATCACGTATCCTCCCCTTCTAATAAGTGTGTATAACAGCCAATTAGGTAAGGCAGAAGAACGTGTCAGAAATATCACCAAAAAGGGGCAAATATCTTGAACTGTAGAGGCCACAATGACCCTAATATTCAGTACAATGTTACAGATTAAGCTTATCTGGAGCCTTTCTTTCTCTGACTGGATACCGGCGCTCCACCCTTCCAGGTGAGTCCCTTTGGGCTGGCACTCCCGTGCATTGTGAATGAGACTGCACTTCCAAATCAGGTACTCGAACTGGGTTCTGTGCTGTCTGAAGCTCAGGAACTGACTTGTCTGCTGCAACAGATTGATCATTCAATATTGATGCAAGAACTTGCAGATCTTGAAGTTCATCCAGTCCTCTTATCTTGGATTGCGGCATTCTTGACATACCGGAAGCAAGCAGTTAGAATCGGAAGAACTCTGACAGACTGGTTAACACTAAAAGGAGGAGTGCCCCAAGGAACTAAATTGGGTGTGATCCTCTTTACGGTGATGACAAACAAACTGCTGTCTGACTGGCGGCTGCGCATCAAATACGTCGATGATACCAGTGCTCTCGAAATAATTCCAAGGAACTCCCCTAGCTTACTTCATGTTGTGGCCTCAGACATTCACAATTTCGCCATTGCTCATAATAGGAGACTCAACCCAACCAAGTGTAAAGAAATGCATATTAATTTCTTACGCAACTCTAATTGTCTCACTAACCCGATAATAATTGGCGGCAATGTCATCGAGCGTGTCAATACCTATAAGATCTTAGGAGTTATTATGGACAATGACCTGAAATGGAACTGTCACGTTGATTACATTATTAAGAAAGCTTGTAAGAAGTTATACTCCCTTAGAGTTTTGCACAGAGCCAGGGTGAGCCAACCCAACATCTTGAGGACATACCTTAGCACAATTCGGCCAGTTTTAGAGTATGCTTTACCAGTCTGGCAGGGCATCCCTGCTTACCTGTCCGAAGCCATAGAGCGAGTGCAAAAAAGGGCGCTTAACATAATCTACCCCGAGGCAGAGTCATATGCTCATGCCTTACAGTTAGCTAAACTAGATAGGTTACATGATAGAAGAGTACACTTGTCCTACAAATATATGGCGAAAATGAAGTCCCCCAGCCATCCTCTGCACCACCTGCTTCCCAGTCCACTCCTAGACGCGTCCAACTACACCTTGAGGCAGAGAGCACAAAAGTGTTATCTTTTCCGGAACATGCAGGTCTGAAGGACAAAGAGAGCGGAGGACTTTTTTACATTTAAATATTTTAAGTGATTCAATTGTTACTATCATTGTTATAACTGTAAATTATTTTAGATAATAGTTGCCTTACATTGTAAATATACTCGATAATTCAGTTCTTTTTACTGCAAGAGAGTTTTATTAATAAACTAATTTATATAACAGGAACCGCTAAAGCTGACTTAGCTACTGTAACTTGCACTGAAGGATCTGAATAGCAATAGGGTGGTTCTGACTTTGAAACTTTGGGACGGGCTCCACTGCAACTTCAGTAACACATGGGGGAGCTTCTAGAGGCCACCCTGACTCTCTCTCAGGATCCAGATTGGCTTCCTCTTCTGAAAGAAGACGCTGGGTCTGCAGAAGGTGATCGACATGAACATAACGCAGTTGGCGCCCCACTCTCACCAGGTAGGTTAATGGCCCCAACCTTCTTATCACGATGCCTGGAACCCACTTCTCCACACTTCCCCGATTATTTCGTACACTCACAGTGTCACGCGGAGAAAGTTCACGCATCTTCACACGATTCTTGTCATGTTGTCGCTGCTACTTGGCTTGTTGGTTTTGGACACGCTCTTGTAAGTTTGGCCTTAAAACAGTAAACTTGGTACGAGATTTGCGCTTCAAGAACAGTTCTGTTGGTGTCACCCCCGTCACTGAATGAGGAGTGTTGGCTAGTTGATGCTTCACGGACCGCCGTTTACCACCTCTTCTTACACTTTCGGAATGCTTCCTCAATGCCTGCTTCAGAATTTGCACTGTGCGTTCTGCTGCCCCATTGGATGACAGGTGATAAGGAGGCACCACTGTCTGCTTAATTCCATTCAGCTTCAGGAAACTGACATACTCGCTGGAAATGAACTGTGGACCATTGTCCGAAACGACTTCTTCGGGAAGTCCGTAAGCTGCAAACCACATTCTTAGCTGTTCAGTAGTGCTCTGACTTGTTGTAGAGGTCATATGGGCCACCTCAATCCACTTTGAATGACTGTCAATTAATCCAAGGAAATAATTGCCGTCCTTCTCTGCAAAATCAATGAGTACTCTTTGCCACACCCGAGTAGGCCACTTCCACGGGTACAACGGTGCAACGGGAGGCGCTTTCTGTACTGACTGGCACACCTCACAGTTTTTCACCACCAGCTCAATTTCAGCATTCAGATTAGGCCACCAGAGGTAGCTTCTGCCAATAGCTTTCATAGCGACAATGCCTGGATACTCTTCATGTAACTCTTGCAATAGCCTGTTCCTTAATGACGGTGGAATGACGACACTGATACCCCACAAGACACATCCTTGGTCTGCTGGTAACTCAGTTCTACGCATAAAGTACTCATCGATTCTCCAAACGATCCAGTTCTTCTTCAACTTTTTGGCGCAAGGCATAAGGTACTGGCCGGGCCTTGTGGAACACTGGCTTGGCACCGTCTTGTATCTTAATGTCCGCCTTGAAGCCCTTAATGGTACCCAGACCTTGGCTGAACACCGCCTTGTGACAATCCAAGACATCTGACAGGCCTTCATTCTTGCTAACATGGAGGATGCTGCTCCAATTCAGCTGCAGTTGCCTCAGTGTCTTCCTAGCAGTGGAGGACCATCTCCATCAACAATCAAGGGCAAGGACATTTCCTGCTTTTCATAGGTCACAGGTAAGTGAACCTCACCATAGTCAGGTATTTCAAAAGCCTTCAACTTGATCTTTGTGTCATGCAAGGACCACGGATTAAACTCCTGATCATACAAAGTCTTAGGCAAGATGGATACTGTGGCACCAGTGTCTAACTGCATTTTACAGCTTTTCTTGTCAAGTAACACTGACACTAACATTGGTCGACGTCCTTCCTTTCCCGACTCCTCAGCTGTAAAAAGTCCTAGTACCTCATTTTCAGTTTCATCCACAACAACCTCCTCCACATATCTTGCAATCTTAGGCTCTCTCTTTCGGCCACTCAAACTGTTTCCACTCACAGCACTACTACCAGTCTTTGTTTTACATACAGCTGCAAAATGACCCACCTTGTTGCACTTTGAACACACTGCTTGGCGAGCTGGACAAGCTCTGTCTCGGCTATAATGTCCCTCTTGACCGCATCGGTAGCATCGCCCCTTGACTTGACCTGACTTCTTTTGTGATTACTTGACAGGTTTTGAAAAGGACTTTCGGCTAACTTTATTCACGCCTAACGGTTCCTCCGTCTTCGAATCGAAGCCATGTGCTCCCATTTTCTTAGCTTGCAGGTCTACCGCTCCATTGCTCGGGCCGCCTCTTGGACCTTCTTTAATGTGAGACCCTCTTTGCCCAGTAATCTTCTCCTCAACGCTGATGAACGGCATTTATCGATGACCTGGTCTCTGATGTCAACATCTGGATCAGTAAAATTACAATTCTGTACTTGTTTCCGAAGTTTAGCGATAAATTGATCCACTGTCTCGCCCTCCTGTTGAGCCATATTTCTGAACACATGTCTCTCGTAGGGTTCGTTAAGCTTAGTGGCAAAATATGCGTTTAGAGTGCGCAGTGCTACCTCGAATTCCGTAGCTGTATCTTCTTCAACTCCAGCACCCGGGCCTGGGTCAGTTAATGTTTCGTACAACTCCTGAACCTCTATTCCCACTGTGTGAAGTAGCAAGGCCTTCTTTTGTGCATTATTCAGCACTCTTATGGCTACCAGAAAGTATTTAAATGATTGAAGCCACTTCTTCCACCGTGGTGCTAACGCCGACGAATTGCCCTTACAATCAAACGGAGCTACACCTTGAATTTCGATGTTTACTGCCGCCAATATGCACTAATCAGTGGATGCCATCCTCGTCGCCAGTGGTAAATGTCGAGAAACCAACGGATAGTTGGATTGGGGACGGATTGAACCCGGTTACAAAGACAAGCACACAACACGTTTTAACAACATGGCGGC
Source organism: Pachyseris speciosa (assembly GCA_016490735.1). Taxonomy (NCBI): domain Eukaryota; kingdom Metazoa; phylum Cnidaria; class Anthozoa; order Scleractinia; family Pachyseridae; genus Pachyseris; species Pachyseris speciosa. Next base: position 887,535 of record JAEMWC010000178.1, on the reverse strand, counting down.
CATACTCGGAACAGCCCCGTTTTAATGCGCATGTTATATAGAAAACCGCTGACTACAAATACATCACAGTTGGTGTAGTTGTAGTTGTAGTTGCTGTAATTGCTGTAGTTGGTGTAGTTACTGTAGTTGTTGTAGTTACTGTAGTTGCTGTAGTTGGTGTAGTTGCTGTATTTGCTGTAGTTGCTGTAGTTACTGTAGTTGCTGTAGTTACTGTAGTTACTGTAGTTACTGTAGTTGGTGTAGTTGGTGTAGTTGGTGTAGTTGGTGTAGTTGCTGTATTTGGTGTAGTTACTGCAGTTGTTGTAGTTGGTGTAGTTACTGTAGTTGGTGTAGTTGCTGTAGTTGGTGTAGTTAGTGTAGTTGGTGTAGTTGCTGTAGTTTGTGGTGTAGCTGGAGTAGCTGCTGTAGTTCCTGTAGTTGGTGTAGTTGTTGTAGTTAGTGTAGTTCCTGTAGTTGGTGTGTGAATGATATATGAAATTGGTGTAGTTAGTTGTATAGTTGGTGTAGTTGGTGTAGTTACTGTAGTTGGTGTAGCTGGTGCAGTTGCTGTAGTTTTTGTAGTTAGTGTAGTTGCTTTAGTTTGTGTAGTTGCTGTAGTTGCTGTAGTTAGTGTAGTTTTCTATAGTTGGGTTAGTTCCTGTAGTTGGTGTGGTTTTTCTGTAGTCGGTGTAGTTGCTGTAGCTGGTGTAGTTGGTGTAGTTGGCGTAGTTGCTGTAGTTGTGGTTTAGTTGCTGTAGTTGCTTTAGTTTGTGTAGTTATTGTAGTTGCGGAAGTTGCTGTAGCTGGTGTAGTTGCTGTAGTTGCTTTAGCTGGTGTAGTTTTTATAGTTTGTGTGGTTGGTGTAGTTACTGTACGTCATGTATTTCATAGCGTGTATTTGTAACATACAAAAACGTAACTTAAATGACGCCATATATCCTTAAACTTAGATTAATGAATCCAATAAAGCCAAAATTATTTTGATCATGTGTTCATAGCATAGAGTTGAATATTTAACTGATCGGTAGTTGTTTTGATTATAAAGCTTTTAATGTATTTAATTTGAAACCTAAGGTTTAGTTTGCGATTATATTTCTTTGTGATCTACTGTATTCAATTGTTTAGTACCACTTATGTAGGAGAGTTGAGTGATTTGTTAATTTAAGTTCATGGTTCCTTAGTTTCAACGAGAAATTACATTTCTCCAGGTTGTCCTTAAAAATGTTAGCGTTTTTTTTCTCTTTGTATTTCGCTTTTTCATGGCTTCTTTGATTTCTTTAATTGATCGTTTTTGTAATTTATTCTTCGTCACGTTCTGGTTATGTAAATCGACGTAGCAGTTGAAGACTTCCGTAACTTTTTTCACATTCCTGTTGCACGCGTTATTAGCTAAAACTATTATGCAAAATTCTAACAGTATTAACTCATGCTTTTCCTTGTTTTCGGTATCCTCGCCACCCGTCCGTTGCCACAGGTTTTGCATTTGCATTCATCGCATACTTTATTCCGGCTTTTAGACACTTGCAACGACTGGAGTATCTTCACTTGTGACCAATAAGTGATTTAATGTCTTCTAAGTGATTTAGTTGACTCCACATCAACAACCCACATTTTTTATTTCACTTCTTTGGAAATTTTGTGATGGCTGAGGCAATTCTATTAACGAGTCGTAGTGACCTCCACTCTCTTGAGTAAATGTCAGATATAGTGGGATGTTTGAGAGACTCTGCACTGCTGGTGTTATAATCGCCAAAGGCCAGTGTTCAGATGTTATTAAAACAATGGGGATTTGCAGTGAATTAGCAGCTGCGAGGGGCATTGTGTCTCCCAAACTTGCTGTAAAATGACCGTTCACCAAAAATCGTTTTGCTTCTTCATGGAAATCAGTGTTGTTATCTACGAAATGATGGTATTGGGAAGGGTTAGCCAGCGACTCCTCAACAACCATTTCTCTCAGGCGCAACGCGATATTCTGTAGTGTCTGGTTATCTGTTATACCCCTGCTTTGCAGATGCTGTGTTAATTATTTTGCACACGTGCTCATGAGCCGTTTTAACTGTAATGCCAGGTAAACAAATAAGCAATCAATGAGTACCGTTGGAAGCCCATATTTCTCGCACGAGCATCAAGCAGGTCATAATCGTCTTTACTTGTGGCCGTTAAATTTGTCATCGGATGGAGCACGAAGAAGGGTTCACACGAAGAAGGGTACATTTTTATATATTCCATATGCCGTCAATAGCCTTGATGTCATGAATTTGCAATTGAAATTTCAAGACATTTGCGCAGTTGTATCATTATTACTGATATTACTGAATGGCGATTCGACGCTCTTAAAAATCCCAAAAGTCTCCTGAATAGAAGTTGTCTTCATTTCTTCGCTGCAACCGGTTTTTTTGTGCAATTTTGTCATTTTTCAGCTTAAAAGCTCTTGGAAAAAGTGCATAAGCTAGAGATATTCTTAGTTTGTTTTGGCCAGCGATTTTTTGAAGTTTCCTGTGTAGCCGTTCATTCTTGTTTGTACCATAGCCAGGGGGTATACCTGAAAGGCAACCTTGTTCAATGTGTGTTCTAATATTATCTATAGCTTTAAAAGCTTTCTTATTTAGAATAACCTTTTTGTTTACTCGTAATCCTAGCCATTTCCGTTTAAACCGCTCTAGGTTTCTCATGAGAAAGTAGTTGGTGTAGAGCTAGGATACAAAAACGAGGAAAAGCAGGAAACAAGGTTTAGGAGAGGACCTTTTAAGATTATGACACAGAGAGAATTTCTTTTCATCAGAGACGTTGAACGCATGAAGCGGTGCAAATTTTTAGTATACGAATTAATGTTGTTAGAATTTTACGTAATTAACACGTGCAAAACAAATGCAGAAAAAGTGACGAGAATCTTGAACTCCTGTGTTGATCAGTTTACATAACTAGAATTTGACGAAGAATAAATTACAAAATTTTTCAATAAGTGAATTCAAAGAAGCACAAAAAAGCGAAATACAAACAGAAAAAAACGCTTACTGCTTATAAGGATAACCTAAAGAAATGTACTGTCGCGTTGAGCAGGGAGAACCATAAAGTTAAATTACTAAAACGTTAACCTCTCTTGAAAAAGTGGTTTTTACCAATTCAGTACAGCCATAGTTAATAGAGGGAAATGGTTATGAAACCTAGCAGAGTTCTTTGTTATATGTTTTTGTTTGCTATTTTGGGGGTTCACCGTGCACATTAAACAATAGCTGGTTAAGCGTGTTCATGCAACCAACCAATAGAAACATTGCAATTATGTAATTCATGCATAGTACATGAGCGCAAGACAAAAGATGTGCACGGTCATTGGCCTTCCAACATAAATCTTGGCCTCATTGTTTTGCTACTTTGATGTTTGCCGAGCTTCATAACCATTTTCTTATCTTAACTATGAGTACAGCAGATCACCAAGATATAAGATCGTAAGCTAAACCTTAGGTTTCAAATTAAATATATTAAAAGCTTTATCATAACAAGTACTAACGAGCTAAATATTGAACTCCATGTTATGAATACAATACAATCAAAATAATCATGGCCTTATTACTTCGATTACTATACGTTCAACAAGATACAACCTCATTAAAGTTACGTTTGTGTATGTTCCTATATATGGCCACTATGAAAAACATAAAGTACACTAACTACACCAATCTCGCCAACTACACTATCCTACAGCAACTAAAGCAACTACACCAAGTTTGACCTACTAAAGAAACTACACCAACTACAGCAAGTAAAGCAACTACAGAAACTACACCAGCTACAGCAACTACAAAACTACACTAGCTACAACAACTACAAGAACTACACCAACTTCAGCAAGTACAGTAACTACACTAACTACACAAACTACGGGAACTACAGCAACTACTTCAACAACACCACAAACTACAGCAACTACACCAACTACAGTAACTACACCAACTACAGTAACTACAGCAACTACACCAGCTACAGTAACTACACCAACTACACCAACCACACCAACTGCAGCAACTGCAGCAACTACACCAACTACACCAACTACACTAACTACACCAACTACAGTAACTACACCAACTATACCAACTACAGTAACTACACCAACTACAGCAACCACACCAACTACAGCAACTGCAGCAACTACAGTAACTACACCAACTACAGCAACTACACCAACTCCATGAACTACAGGAACTACAGCAGCTGCACCTACTACACTAGCTACAGTAGCTACAATAACTACACCAACTATATCCTTATTTGTTATTAAGAAAGTGAACGGAAAATCGCTATATACGTGACGACAGTCATGAAATTATTACCAGTTCGTATCAGTTCGCTTCGTTTGTCTTGTTGCTAATTAAAGTTTGGTTTGCGAGTGAACGGCGTCTGTGACTACACCGAGAACACACCAACTAACTTCTGCCAACCCTTCTATTCATCTTTAAAAAACTCGTTAATAATTCATGAAGGAAATACAAAAGAAATTAATTTTTAATGAGTGTCTTTATATCTGATAAAGACACGGCTAAATTTTACATCCGATTTTCTAGGCCAAAATAACCCTAAATCTAAATTTTAGTGTAAGAATGGATAGATGCACAGTAAAGCTTTTTAAGTCGTTCAATAAATTAGTAATTCGTGTTTTATCAAGTCCTAAAACACTTGGCTGCGCCTCGTGTTTTAAACTTGATAAAACACTCCCGTTTATTTATTAAACATTACTTAATCTTTAATCATGATAATTGCCACTAGCGTTACAAATAATGCTAATCCGGCAATGGAGCGGCCAGCGGTCGCTCAATTACAGTGTACATAGTATCAGAAAAAATGAAAAACAACAATGTAAGTTAAATTGATATGTTAAATTAGTAGACACTCTTCTGAGGTTCAAAAAGGTTCATAAAGGTTTATTAAAATAAAATGAATCTAAATATTACAATTTAGACTGACCTGCAGGTAGCTTAGCTAATCGTGGCAGGCCAGTCTATTGAAACAGAGGCAATTATATTACAGTACAGGATTAAAAAAGAAAAAAAAGATAAGTGTATTTGTGTGAGATTGAACAAAAAAAAAAAAAGAGAGCTTGAGATTCTAAGATACTAAAGGTACTTGCAATTGTGTCTTCTGTAGTGATTCTTTAGATCAAATATTATTTTATCGAATTCAATGTAACTATCTTCAGTTTTCAAAATGTCGAATAGTACTCTTTTCACTTCTTTCTTAAAACGTTCCATACGGGGATTGATCTTACATAAAAAGAGTGTTTATAAGCGTCAACTGAAGAGGATGGGAGGCTGATATTAAAGTCGTGGCTGGCCCTTGTACGGCCATACGCAGGCAAGAAGATGAGGTCATAAGGAAGGGAGATGTTGACTTGGCCTCTATGTATTTCATAAAACATGCCGAGATCGCATGTCCTGTGCCTCGACTGCAGTGAACGCCAGTTCAAATCTGTAAGCATTGATGAAACACTGCTATAGCGGCTGTAATCATTGTTAACAAAACGCGCTGCGCGGCGTTGAACGGATTCGATACCGTCAATACCTTTCTTTGCATATGGAGACCAAGCAACCGTGAGGCAACAATCGGACGCACTAAGGATAGGTATGAGCATTCCTTAACAGATCGACCGCATGATGGGAGATTCCTTTGAAGGATCCCTAAAATTCTCATAGCCTTCTTTTTTGCTTCGTCGCACTGCAATTGTTAACTTAACGTACATGCTATATGAACGCCGAGGTACTTTTGGTGGCAAGCTGTGCATTATATAAGAAGTAACTAAACTGGAATGGAGATTTCTTCAAAGTAGCGGACATCACAAAGCATTTTGAACGAGCAAATGTCATCTGCCATGTCGAGGCCTACATCTCTAGTTGATCGAGGTCTCGCTGGAGAGCAAAATAATCGCCCGCGGAATTAATCGGACGTAATGAACGCAGTCGTCCCCGAAGAGCTTAATGTTAGATGTGATATTAGCAGGTAGATCGTTAATAAACATCAAAATGTGGATGGGACCCAATACGTTCCCTGACGCACCCCGGAAACTACAGGCGACCACGAAGAAGCAGAACCATTAACCACAACTCGTTGGCTACGCCCAGTTAGAAAGCTTGGCATTATTACGAATTCCGTAGAAGTCAGCCTTAAGTAAAAGCCTTTCATGGAGAATGAAATCAAAAGCTTTCGTGAAGTCTAGAAATACAGCATCAAATTTACCACGGACGTTTAGGACTGATGCTCAATCGTATATGACGGTGATGAGTTATGACCATGCTAATGCTGAGAAATGATTCGATTTGTAGAAAGATGTCGTGACATGTGGCAGGATACTATATGTCCCATGACTTTAGATGTAAGAGATCGCACGCAATAGGCTAATTTCGGAATGAACCAATCAGGAACCATGGCGGAAGGATGTGGTCTCCGCGCTCTGTTATTCCATAGTTGAGAAGAACCACACCTGGCCTTCTATGGTCTCTCAAATGCATCCAGTGGTGTCCTTTTAACAGCCACACACCAGGTATTTTAAAACATTTGTTGTTTGCTACTTGTAGTCATGTCAAAGCGTTCGGAACGATCGTCTAGTTCAAGCTCCACCGACAAACCAACTCCGAAACGAAACAAACAAAAGAGCGAAGAAACAGAAGAAAGCCAGGAGACCGACTCGCTTATCTCTATGGCAATACTCCTTGATAAATTAATCGCCATAGAATCTCGTGTGGAAGACAATTTCTCCAATCTTCACACACAGATCTCTGAACTTACGTGTGAACTCAAACATGACATCAATGTCGTCAAATCAACACTGAATGAACTAGAGAAATCTGTGAACCACGCGTGGGCAAGCATGGAGGACTTACACCAAGAGTCCAAAGCCCACAAAAATTAAAAAAGCTCTCACCAAAAAATGATGGACGAGCAAACTGCGGAAATGCAAGGTCTAACGGCCGACTTGAAAAAGCTCCAAGCCGAGAACGAGAAGCTTAAACCCGCTTTGAAAGAAGCCCAGGAGAACCTCGTCGCTCTTGAGAATTATACGAGACGAGAAAATTAGCGAGTCATGAATATCCCCGAAGGCCGAGGCGAAAACTACCAGGATATCATTTATGATGTTCTAGAAAATGATCTCAAAATGAACGTTGAGGAGATTCGATTCCATGCAGTCCACCGCGTTTGCAAACCACAAAACAATGGCGCTACTCCCGCTCGCCCTCGCCCGATCATGGCAAGATTTGCTGTGAGAGAAGACAGTGACGCCGTATTTAAAGTCAAAAACCGGCTCAAGTCCTCAGCCAGATACGGTGATGCCTATATCACCCAAGACTTTGCTTGAGTAATTCAGAAGGAAAGGAAAACCCTTATACAATCCATGTTTGCTGCTAAACTAGCTGGTCACGACGCGAAGGTTGTCAACGGATCTCTCTTTATTGATAACAAGGTTTTTGACATTTCGAATATTCCAGTTGAGTATCAAGTAGCTCCTACGTAATTTGCTGGCTTAGTTACGACATTCAAAGACAACAAAAATCGAGCTAAACTGTTCTATCTCATCGAGCTAAGTAACCTCATTTCCTTTTTGTTTATGTTTGTATATATGCCCTATGTAGTTGTAGTCTTTATGTTTATTATGTTACACTACCTTTACCTTACATGTAACTCCAACCCGCTTCGCTTGAAACAACTCTCTTCTTTTGTCGTTTGTTCACATTTTCGCAGTAGCCCATCTGAGAAAAAGTCAAATTATTTTTTGTCCCAATTTGTCGTGAGTGAACAAAATTCCCTCGGAAGAAACCTGTGTTTATTTATCACTCCGCCTGGATTGTGCTCCTTTAAATTGCCAACAAAATGAACACTGTCAATACTGCCAATACTTTTGATCTAAAATGCCTGTCACTAAATGTTAGAGTCCTTAATAAATCGATCAAACGCCGAACCGTTTTTCGATGGTTACACAAACAAAATCATCATATTTTTGCAAGAATCGTACTGCTCCAAAGATCTTGCACCTATCTGGGAAAACGAATGGGGTGGCAAAGCTTTCTTTAACCACGGCACAAACCATAGTAAAGGTGTCATAACACTATTTAATCCCTCTGTGAATTTCAAATTTGAAAAAGTCATTCCAGACAAACAAGGAAGGTTCATTGTTTTAAAATTGTCACTGGAAGTGAAAGTTATAGTTCTCGTCAACAAGTACGCACCCAACGATGTCGCCCAACAAGTTGCATTTTTCGAAAGACTAAACCGACAACTCGAGGAATTCGCACAAGATATAATGGTAATTGGTGGAGATTTCAATTGCGCACTCACCTCAAATGACAAAAGAGGCGCGAAACCTGTATCTAAAAAATCGGCTGTCATCCAAGAAATCAATATGCTTTGTGATTTGTATAACCCAAGTGATATATGGCGAAACTTGAACAAAGATAAGCAGTGTTACACATGGAGAACTAAATCGTTTAAAATTCAACGTCGCTCAGATTTTTTCTTAGTTTCAGAGGAGTTAATTCGGTTAGCAAAGAAATGCGATATCGTCCACGTACCCGAATCTGATCACTCCGCTGTGTCACTTGTTCTCCAGTCTAATCACTTAAACTAAAAAAGAGGACCTGGCTTCTGGAAATTTAATACAGCCTTACTTAAAGATGAAGCATACGTATCAGCACTCAAGATAAACTTTCCAATCTTTAAGGAGAAATACAACGAGACGCTTCATTTAGGTTTAAAATGGGACAATATAAAAATGGAGATAAGAGGTTTCACGATCAAGAACTCTAAACGTAAAGCAAAAAAATATCGTGATGAAGAAAAATTACTGCACAAAAAAGTAAATGACCTTCAAGCCAGAGCGGAAAATAACCCGCACAACAGAAGCATCATACTCGAACTTCAATGTGCTAGATCACGTCTCAAAAAAATCATGTTGACGAAAACCAAAGGTGCAATTCTAAGAAGCAAAGTGAGATGGCCTGAAGAAGGAGAACGCAACACAAAGTATTTCTACAGCTTAGAAAAACGCCATCATGATATTAAAACAGTCTCTAAACTTAAAGTTAGCGAAAATTGTTATATAGAAGATCAATTTGAAATCTTAGAAGAAGAAAAAAAGTTTTATGAATCGTTATACCGCTCCACCAATCACATCAATCCCAAAAATTTCAAAAACTCGCCATTCTTTAATACAAAAAACGTAACCGCACTAAGCGAAGAAGAGAAGAAATCTTCTGAAGGATTGATAAACGTAGAAGAATGCACTAATGCGCTCAAGGACTTCGACAATAACAAAACTCCGGGCACTGATGGCTTGCCAGATGAATTCTAGCGATTCTTTTGGCCAGACATCTGTTATGATCTGCTAACCAGCTACAATTTTGCTTCTCAGCACGGTATGCTTTCTATAAGCCAAAGACTAGGAATAATCTCGCTTATCCCAAAACAATCTAGGGATAAAACTATTCTGGAAAACCTAATAATAATAATAATAATAATAATAATAATAATAATAATAACATCATTTATATAGCGGATATATACAGAGCTCTATACCGCTTTACAGTTATTAAATAAATATCTAAACTAAATATATAATAATTTAAACTAAATGAAATGTGAACTTAAAAATCATCTAAAAGCAATTCTAAAAAGATGCGCTTTTAAACGTGATTAAAACGCAGCGACCGAAGGACTTAGTTTAATTTCAGAGGGCAGATCATTCCATAACTTAGGGGCGGCGACTGAGAAGGCTCTGTCTCCATAAGTTTTTAGACGTGCTTTTGGGACTTCCAGGGGATGTTTTCCAGCAGATCTTAAACTCCTTGGTGGATTATAGCGGACTAAAAGCTGACTTATCTGATTAAGGCCCATCTCACTTCTGAACGTTGATTACAAAATTCTCACCAAAGTTTTAGCCAAGAGAATTGAAAAAGTCTTGCGAACGTTAATAAACCCCGATCAAACTGGTTATGTTAAAGGCCGCTACATTGGAGAAAATGTAAGGCTAATCTACGACTTAATACATTATACAGATAAACTAAATCAAAAAAGATATTACCATTTTCTTTTTCTTCAAAAAAGCGTTCGATTCCATTGAATGGAACTATCTCTTAGAAACACTTCAGCTCTTCAACTTCGGCCATGACATCCAAAATTGGATAAAACGTTTTTATAATAATGTTACTAGCTGTTTCAGATCACTACATCCAAGAAATAAATAAGTTAATTTTCAACTTTATTTGGGCTGGGAAGCTCCCTAAAATCAAAAGAAACACCATAATTGGAGAAAGGAAAGATGGCGGATTGAAAATGTGTGATTTTAAAATCATGGAAAAAGAGCTCAAAATAACTTGGGTCAATAGAATTCAAGACGAGTCACAAGCCTCCTGGAAAATATTTCCTAACCAGCTCTTGCACAAATATGATAGTCTTGCCTTCCTAACAAAATGCAAATTTGCAGCAAGTTTACTAGACCTTGATGATAAGCTTCCCACATTTTATTAAAAATGTTAGATTACTGGTGCGAGTTCAAAATTTCAACGGGCATCGATTCCAAAACAAATCCTAAAAACGAAATAGTGTGGAATAACAGGAACATTCTTGTAGGAAAAAATATTGTTTTTTACAAAAATTGGTATGACGCCGGCATTACCAGGATAAGCGACATATTAAATCAAAATCAGGATTTTTTGAACTAGCACGAACTTGCACTGAAATTCAATTTGAATGTTCCTTTCACCACATACTATGGCCTGGTTAATGCAATCCCAAAAAACTGGAAAGCTAATCTTAAAAACCCTATTCCGAACTTCACAAACGATACGACGGTCAACACCTTAACAACCAGTTCTATTTACTCCTCTCTTTTAAACACCATCTCCGTTCCTCTCACTGCCGAAACCAAAATTCTACGCCACGGATTTACAGGGAAAACCATCCAGAAGGTTTACCTCATGCCTTTTGCAGTCACAAACGAGGTAAAAATAACAATGTTTTAATATTAAGTGATTCATAACGTGCTTCCAACTCGCACTACTCTTTATCAAGACGGCATTTCAGAAAGCCCCATATGCAACCTATGCAGCGCTGAGGAACAAACGCTGCATCACCTGCTAATAAACTGTACACTGACAGTGGAATTCTGGATTCTGTTTCAAGAATGGTGGAACCAAAAAACAAATGAAACAATAACGTTATCCACAAGTCATATACTCTACGGCTGGCATGATAGGACAAAGCGTTGGCAAGTCCTTAATTATTGTTTACTGATAGCCAAATATTGCATTTTTCGCACAAACCTTTGCGGAGATGTTTTAGACTTTAAAAACTTTCTTTTGTTCATTCCCGAAAAACTCGAAATTCTAAAAGAGACCGCGACTGCCAAAAATCACTTCCGAAATTTTATCGCGTGTGGGCTTTTCTACTTTAATCTGTTAAGTATAGTAATGTAGAGTAATGTAAGTAGACGGTAATGTAATATAAAATTACTACTGTATGAATTTTTGTCCTGTAATAAATGTAATAATAATAATAATAATAATAATAATAATAATAATAATAATAATAAAATAGGCTAGTTTCAAATTTGGTAAAACAAAAGAACCAAGTCAAGGTTCAGGGGATTAATTTGCATTTTCCTTTGTTTTTTACAAAAGAAAATGCAAATTATTCCCCTGAACCTCGACTCTGTTCTTTTGTTCTATCACAATTCAAAACTAGCCTATAACTAACTATTGATTATTGCAGTTTAAGAGTTTATATGGTTTTGGGGACGCAATAAAATAGCCTGCGCGCAGACGTCTCCTATTTCCTTTGTTGCAGGCAGAAAAGGGACGTCTGCGAAACAGCGTCGCTAATCGTGTTCCAGTATCCCGCTGTTAAAATGAATGAATGAATGAACTGTCAGAGTATTTAGCTAAATATAAGCTAATTGTGGACACTAGAAAAGCATTCCAAATACAAAACAAAAATTAAGATAGCAATACAATGAGTGTTAAAAAAGACTATTTTAAAATTTTAAATCTTTTGTAAAGGCAAAGAAGGTTCATAAAAATCTAAAATCTAAACTATTCACAAATTTAATATTGGTTGGTTCAAAGAAAAACTGATATTCAGGTAAAAGTTTTCACAAATTTATAATTATTAAAATTCCATTGCAAACGTGGTTACATGATGTATAAAGTACAGTTGTTGGACGTGCCCTCAATAAGAGAAGTCAAGTATTTCTTTCTAATGTTCCGTCTAAAATTGTACAGCGAGGGATGCTGTCGATCACTTGAGGATAGTCTGGACCAAAGGTATGGGCCCAGTTTGCTTTGTAATTTTGCATAAATAATGACACATTGTCCGTCGCTGTGGCTATCTAGCCATATGTACCCTGACACATTATTTTCCCCAAGCTTTCCAATTCCAGCTCTTCAGCCAGCGTGTTCACTTTAGTCCTGCTCGGTCACTGAATCTTAACTTGCACTACAGGCTTCTGTTCATTTTCGGACTCTTCAGACACCCCCCTCATTGATCCCCGGTTGATCGCAGGCCTAACAGGAGAACGTTGTGAATTTCGCCAGTAGAATCCGCAGGAAGACCTTGACGGGTGTTGAAGAAAGCATTAGCCAGAAATATAGCGCGGAGGGTTTCTCCATCGATACAGTAGATGGCAAGAACATGAAATATCAGAGGACGGACGAGTTTAAAAGCCAGAATATCTGGGTGATAAGGTGAGATCACGGGGTAGGGAATTCCAACCTTAGGCAGCTTAGGAGCTTGGTTCTACAATAACGTGGACGATAGCTACTGGCGTTTCGAGTATTACACACATGAAGTTGTCGATGAGTAGAGAAAAGAGTATCAAAACTATTAGGAAGTAGGTTATTATGGTAGGAATATATAAAACAAGGAAAGAGTTAATGTTTAAACATGTAAAACATGGGCGCGGTATAAGCAAGATAGATATTCAGCTCCGCATATAATTCTGACGATACGTTTCTGTAGAAGGAATAGCCTGTTTAAATTAGACGGATAAGTTGAGGACCTTACAATATTACAATTATTCGAAAATTTAAGGTGGCTCTAAATCTGCTCCTACATTTTTTAACTTTTGCTCCTACATTTTGGTAACTTTGCAAAAATTGTTCTTTGTTGTGCTAATTATTTCCCAACAATAAAAATGGGGATCACCGAGCTCGCTTTTTAGTTACTGTAGCTTAACGCTAAAATTAGGGATGTTTTTGACAGGTTAAAGTGTTGCTATGGTAACCTATTATGTCCGAACACGTTTCACAATTTGTTCACCAATTACTGGGCATTTGTTTCATACATTATAACAGCTTATAAAGTATGGTAGGGATGAGTCATCAAAGCACAAGAGCTGAAAAGTGTTAGAAACCGGAGTTAGCCACCTTAAACATATAAAATGAACACCTAGAGTGTAATGAAATGGAGTCATAAACTGGAACAAACAGACGTTTAATGAAAGAATACGCCGGCCATGTAAAAACGAAGTGGCAAAAAGCGGCTCAACTTGAGCACATGGAAAAGCTAAATTGCGTTCTAATTAGCTGCGCTTAAACGAACGTAAATTATTTTCTCCTTAAATACTATGTGCTCAGTTCGTTATTTAACGTACTCCCACTATTTTACGTTGTTTTCCTTGCTAATATGTATTGTCAATAACTGTGCCCACAGTGTGGGTGGCTCCTCCTAAAATGTTCTGCAATTGGTATAGGATTTGATGGAGCCGAAACCAATTGTGGAATTGCACACATTTTACGTATCCTACTGATGAACAGTTATTACATGCAGTAACATTTGTTTGCGGTCTGTCACCTTTGAATTGAATAGAAACGCAACACCAAAGGAATGATGGTTGGATGCTCAGGCAATCCTAGCTGACATTGATAAATACATTTGACAAAAGAATATTAGAGTTAATGTATTGTAACAGCTACAATCCCAAATTAGTAGATATTTCTAAACGCTTAGATACGTCTTTAAGGACATACATGTCCTTAGCACAGTCTGACTGCCAGCGACCGTGCAATTTAAGTAAACGCTCCGATAAGTTGGTGCTGTTACCAATCACGGAGGTGACCCCTCCCGTTCTTAAACTGTGCAGGCCATAAAGCTTGTAATCTAAGCCGAGCTCCTTCAATTCTTAAATATCTCCCTACATCTCGTGTACGAGAGCTTGCCTCCATACAACATGTAAGTACTGGAAGATTTAAACAATCTTAATGGTCTAAAGAGTGGTAAATTGCTGTTAAGGTCCACCTCAGCCATCAGAATATACCTTTTTAAAAGGGTAACAGGAAATATTTATTAAATAACCTCTTAATATAAACCTTATTCCCATCACTGTAAACGTCTTTGTTTGCGCGGGGAACAAACACACAGAAATGATCAGGCAAAAATACCAAATTGTTAAGCAAAATACTACTAAATTCATCAAAACGAAAAAATCCCGCGAAACCTAACGAGCATATGCAAGCTAAACGCAAGTCCGTCAGATCAGTTGAAGGAGCAGCATAGATTTTCTTAATAATATCAGCAGAGATGGGTTCCTTCTTAGAAACAACTGGCTTATTACGTTTAGCCGCTTTTAACAAATTATGACAAATTGCACTATCCAAGGGATTGCTAATGACGCCAGTAATAAAGGAATGAAACCATTTAAGGGCTGCATGCGTGGACACTAGCGCTGCATAAGACTTGGAACTAACGTATACCTTGTAAAGATAAGCGATTACAACTGAAACCGAGAAAGGAGGCGACGGCTGAATTCTGAACAAATTGCACCATCTTGAAAACTTGACGAGTTCTTTTATATATCTTTTAACTGTGGAAACCTCCTTAGACTTCATTAACAAGGTCAGGAGATCCCTCGTGTTTGGTTTCATGTGATCTGGGAGGTTATTCCAGTAACCTTGAGCGTGGAACATGTAATGAAAAACAAAACAAGACAAAAGAAAACAGAAAACGTAAAAAAAAAAACGTACAAACGTAAAGTACAAGATTCATAACAATTACTTGCTTCCCGAAATCAGGCCAGCGCCCCCTTTCTGACGTATGAGCGAGCAAGCGTTCTACTTACACTACATAAACAACCTCAATATAAGCTGGAGACGATTAAACTGCTCTGCCAATCCGAGGCCAGCGCCTCCTTACTGATGTATGAGCGGATAAGCGTCCTTATACCCACTACACATATAAATCTCAAATAATTCATCAGTGATCATTATAAATGTAATAAAGACCCAGTGGTTATGCAGCCAAAACTTCAAACGGACAGCTAATATTTTTCCAAAGAATCTCTTAGAGCCTAACAACGAATTGGTGTTGCGTCCATGTTCCAGAACTGTCCTGCCTCTAAACAACTTATAATCCGTGACAAAACTAAAACATTTTCTGCTAATAATATGCCAAAAATGCGACGAAGGCCAGATTGGTACAACTATAGTAGCAACGGCCTTGGATGTATACAAATAGTGAATTGTTCTATGGATTAATCTTACTGGGGCAACAACAAGACAATTTTCCCCTGTCAAATTTTGGACGAAGAAATCCACTCCGCTACATCCTGGGTTCCAAAACCTCGAATAAAACTTGTTGACTTTCTTGTTATAGAAATTGGCAAAACAGTCCACTGTATGCGGCCCCCAAGTATAATCCAGCAATTCAAAAAAGGAATTTGTGATTTGCCAATCGTCTACATCAATAATACGACTAATAAAATCTGCCCTATTAAGCTCCGTTCGGGGAATCCATTGCATTTCTAATTCGATACCATTTTCAACATGTAAATGTTTCCTCATGCTACCAACTTGGATAATTCTACAAGCGTTTTTTTTTTAATTTTTAAAATTTAATTTATTTATTTGCAAAGAAAAGACAAATTATAGACGATTGCAAGAAGAAAATAAAATACATCAGCACTAGGACTACACGCACTCACGCACACACACACACACACACACACACACGCACACGCACACACATACAATAACGCAACAACCGACAACAATAGCATACAAGGGGAAAGGGGCGTTCTCTAGACTTAAGCTACTGTTTTCTACAGTACTAATGACAGGTAGAGAAAAAGTAGTTCTGTTAAAATTAAGATGGAAAAGAGATGTGATGTTCTTGGGAAAGGAGCCATTTCTTCTAATGGAAAGAGAGTTTGTTCTTCTCTTTAGCAATTCGATGCTCCAATTCATAAACTGGTTTCACTTTGGTTAAGAACACTGCTCTTGATGGTAACACACCCTTTAGCTTGCATTTATAAATATCCTGTTTTGAAAGTAAAATCAGATGATTGTATAGTATTGCATCTTCCGATTGATGAGTTACGCCAAGAATTACTTCACTCTCAGTAATTATATGATTCCCAAATAACGGACGTATAGAGCTCCAAAAGCTTTGTATCACGGTACACAGAAAGAAAAAGTGTGACATACTTTCTTCGTTACAAAGACAAAAACCACAGAGAGGAGACTCGGTTTTACCAATTTTGAAAAGAAAGGTATTTAATGGTAATATTTGGTTGTGGATTTTATAACTGGAATTTTCGCAATTTTGTATCAAGCGCACATTTAAAAGAGAGTGTGTAAATAGTTTCTCAATCAAGAATATTTGTTCCCAAGGCATATTGATTTTCAAACTTCTTTTTCGCAGTTGGAGGTTTAGATATCTTTGAAATAAGTAGGTTGTAAATCTTCTTCGAGGATAGGTCTGCTTAAGCAGACATATTGAAAGGTATCGTTTTATTTGTTGCCTGAGTCACATTGCTGTTGATTTCTTTTTCCAATCTGTTGGAAGTGAATGATAAAGAAATTTTAAGTTAAATAAGTCAAGCACATTTAACAGAGATTCGGTTATGAGCGGCTTCGTGCAAATAAACTCACATAAATCTCCGACTTTACAAAGTCCTAAAGAGTTTCCGATAGAAAACAGATTTCTTGTCAATACATATAAACCTATTATTCCAGATTAGTTGGTTGACTATTTCATCCAAAGAAGAAGGATTGGAGTTTTTCAGGATAGACTAAGCTATCATGCACTCCTTGTAGTACTTTGGTATATCTATAGCCAATTTAGAGTACTCGAATTTGCGATAAAAAAGTAGTCTGCCACCAACTTTATTGAGGTAGTTATTTTAAATGCACTTCAAAGAGCATGGTGTGTTATCCAGAACTTTTAGAATGCACATGATTCTTTGTGCTTCAATCATAGAGTCAATATGAGGCATCTTTAAGTCTTCTTCATTCACATCATTTATTAGGGTAACACGCTTCACTTTGTCTTTACCTTTCCAAATGAAGTTGAATAAAATTTGATTGATGTCTTTGATAAAATTTTTGTTCGAGCAGACGAGACTCATAGGATATAAAATTTTTGGAATGGCAAAGGTTTTAATTATCTGTTTTTACCTAACAGTGTGAGACCTCTCCAGCTCCAACTTGTTAAAGTCTTTTTTAAGGATTTGATGATGAAGTCCAAAATTAATCTATGAAAAAGTGCATAATCATAAGTGAGATGTATCCCCAAGATTTTAACTTCTTTAGAGATGTGTTCCACATTTAAATCTTCTGCAGTGACTCTCGCAGAACCGAGATTCATAAATTCAGTCTTTTGTTTGTTCACGTTCAAGCCAGAGAACTCCCCAAATATGTGTAAAGTATTGGAAAGCTGATAAAACGATTCCTTGCCTTTAAGAAAAACTGTTAAATCATCAGCAAAAATGACTAATTTTAATTCTTGATTGTCAATTTTGATTCTTCTTATTTTTGTATCATTTCTGATATTGATGGCTAGTGTTTCTAGTACAAGCATAAAAAGATAAGGAGAGAGAGGATCACCTGGACGAACCCCTTTGGAGAGTTTGGAGGGCTGAGTCACGAAACTATTATTCATTACACTGCTAGATATATCCGAGTAGAAGGTAGTAATCCAAGTAATAAAGGATGGTCCGAAATTGAATTTCTGCAGGACTCTGGTAAGTCTTCTTTGGATTAAAGGGTTTCTCTATCTCCAAGTGAAACGTTTTTTGGTTGGATTTCTTACTCTCCAAATATCAATCAAGCCATACTTCGATATGATGTCTTCGAGACACTTAACAGAATTTTTTATGGAAGGTTTCCTCCTGAGCAGTCCAAGTTGGGTTCAAACATTGAAGTCCCCTCCTAAAATGATCTGATAATTTGAATGCAACATTTTCTCTTCTATGATACTTGCAACTTTATCAAAAAATTGGGTCAGCTCACACTGCTTTATAAACAATAACAAAAGAAAAAGCTGTATTAGAAAACTTCTGCATGTAAATGGAAAGGAGTGCACAAACCCCAACACCATTTTTAACGAAATTCACTCTTACTACTCGAACCTTTACGACGAAAAATCGGAAATAGAATTAAATCTATCAACCTGTCCTTTTCTGGGGAATTGTTCTGTTAACCCTACATTAAATGACCACCAGCGCGACCTATGCGAGGGACAGCTGAAATTCAGAATACTATAAAGTTCTATCTACATTTGAAAATAATAAAACCCCTGGAAACGACGGGCTTACGGTAGAATTTTACAATTTTTTTTGGCCAGAAATTGGTACGCTTCTTGTTGACTCATTAAACTATGCTTACTTTCCTGGGGAATATCTAATACACAAAAGCAAGCTGTAATAACCTTAATCGAGAAAAAGGATAAAGGCAGGAGATTGACCAAAAATTGGAGAATGACATTCTTTGAGCACAATCTGCAATACTAGATAGGCATCTATCTGAAATTCGAATAGACCAATGTTGACCCCATGGATCCTCCAATATTTTTCGATTGGCTTAAGACACGTTGTAAAGATAAAAGGGGTTGAGGCCAAAGCAAAAGGAAAAACAGTAAATACGAAATACCTGAACTTAGTATCACCCGAAACTTCCACGCAAAACCTAAGAAAGTCTGATGATCCGGTCAAATATCAATATGGTGGTAACCGCTCTTTAAATCAAACGAATCATGAAAGCTCCCTTTTGGAATTAAGACAATCAGCGTAATCCTTTGAAGAGAACACTATCCTGAGCTGTTAGTTCATCTCGAAAATGGAAATAGGGGTGAATTTCTCTCGGAAGATCTTCTTTCCTGGCCAGCCCTTTAAAATGACTTGAATGAGGGACTGTAAAACAGGGTCTGCTGCTGTTTCATGCTGAATCTCCAGTAACTGCGGTTCTGAGATAGGCAGGAAATCAACAGCATGGATCAGTTCGGCTTCATCTTCAGCTGGAGAGCGATCCTCTGTCGGTAGGTAAGCACGTGATAAGGTATCTGCCAAATGCATTTCAGTATCTGGCTTGTACCGAATCTCAACATTTTACTGCTGTAATCGTAGGAGCAGGCGCTGCAATCGTTTTGGTGCTGTTGCCAAGGGTTTCTTGCAAATAACCTTCAATGGTTTATGGTCAGACAACAACACAATTCTTCTGCCATAAACAAACTGGTGGTTTCGCTCTACACCAAATACTTGGGCTAACCACTCTTTTTCTATTTGGGAGTAGTTCTTCTCACTGGCTGTGAGAACTGTAATTACATACGACACTGGTTTCCCATTCTGCATCAGTACGAATCCCATTCCACTGGAAGAGGCATCTCCTTGACCTTCCACGGGCTCAGTGAAACTGAAATATTTCAAGAGTGGAGCTGAAGTGACAGCACGCTTCACACTTTGAAATGCTTCTTCTTGTTCTGCTGACCATCTCCACTCGACGTCCTTGTGAATTAATCTTCTAAGCGGCTCAAATAGCTCTGAGAGCTTGCTTAAGAACTTGGACAGGTAGTTCACTAGACCTACCAGTCTTCGAACCGCTGCTACATCCTTTGGTGTTTCCATTTTCAGTATGGCGTCAAGCTTGCTTAGGTCAAGCTTTACTCCTTCGCGTGTGAGCACGTGGCCAATGCAAAGTGTCTCTGAACACTTCAGTTGTAGCTTCTCTGTTAAGCTTCAAATTTCTCTCTCGGCACCTGGCTAGCAGCTTCCGCAAATTGGCCTCATGATCTTGCACAGCTTCATCCATGCTTGCACCACGGCCTGTAATCAGGATGTCATCTGCAATCTTATAGATTCCATTAAGGCCTTCTAAATTCTGATCCAATATTCTCTGAAAGCATTCTGGTGCAGGGCGAATTCCAAAGGGCGTCCTAAAATATCTGTAACGGCCCCAAGATGTCTGGAACGTTGTTAATTTGCTGGATTCTTCATCTAACTGTATCTGTAAGAAACCATCCTTTAGGTCTGCCTTTGAGAACACTTTGAGTTAACTCCGGGAGTATGTCTTCGATGACTGGAAGCGAGTAGTGACTTCTTTTCAGGGCTTTAGACACCCAATCCGTCGGTTCTTCTTCTGTAGTAGTAGTAGTAGTAGTAGTAGTAGTAGTAGTAGTAGTAGTAGTAATAGTACTTCTTTATTTAAACTCGGTTAAAAATCTTCAGTAATGACAGTAGTATTTAACTAACTATCACACTTGTTTTCTTTCAGCTTATCCTTTAAAGTGAGGGAGGGGCACACGACGGGGAGGCATAACTGCTGGTGCTACACTTTTATCGACTTCCAGGCGAAGAGCTCCTTCCATACATCCTAGGCCCTTGAAAACATCACTGTAGGTGGCAGAAATTTCCTCCATTGTGAGACCTTGCTAGTCAGTCTTAGCCACAGTTTCATTAACATTCATGATATTCTCATGTTGTACAGTGATCAAACCCATTTTCGGCGCTGATGTACAGCCATGGAGTGGAGTGTAATCTTCCTCAATAATCATTAATTTGAACACGGTACTTCTTCTGATTTTTTGGGTTCGCAGGAAGACTTTAGCTACACCGTGCACATTCAAGTTAGCTTTAGAGTAGGTGGTTAATTTCACATCAGTTTTGTCAACCACAGTTTTTTTCGGCAGAAATTTGTGAGGTAACATATTGCATGAGGCACCCGAATCAACTTGCATCTTCACTAACACACTATTGATTTCCATTTGCGAAAATATTTTTCATTTGTACTCACACACGTTCACAGTGTTGAAAGCATTACCCGAGGACACAGACAAGATTTCTTCTTCTAACGAGAAACTTGGGTCACTGTTGTCAGCGAGCTGATTTAGCTTCCTGTGAATAGGTGTCTTGGAATCACTAGATTTGCTTCCACATTTCAGTGATTAGGTTTTCCGCACGAAGAACAGGTTTGTCCATATGCGGGGCATTTTCCTCTTTTGCGCTCATGTTGACGACCACAGAATCTGCATTTGTCGACTAACTGATTTTTAGGAACGTTTCCTTTTTCCTTGCGTGCATGTGCTTTTTAAGCCTGTCCTTTCTTAATTAAATCCACACCGTGGGAATTTTGGGAAGGCGCCATTTCTTTGAGTTATGCAGAAGTAGCTTCAGCGGCACGACAAATGTCTACACATTTTGACAATGTTAGCGCAGATTCCTGCAATGATCTTCTCACTGCATTGCCATGAACATCACATACAATTCTATCGCGAATAAGAGGGTCTTTCAAAGTTTCAAACTCACATGTATCTGCTAGCGCTTTGAGGGAATTCACATACGTGTCAATCAGTTCTTTTTGTTCTTGTGATTGGTTGTTAAATTTGTATCTCTCGTAGATTACGTTAGTTTTGCCGATGCATTGAGTCTCCCATAACTCCAGGACTTTATTCATGTCGGATTTCTCTTCTTCGCTTGCAAACGGAAGACCATTATGAACTTCAAGAGCTTCCTTTCCAATAGAGGTAATGAACGTAGCGACGCGACGACGCCTTGGTCTATTTCGAAGGTCAGTTACTTCTTCGTAAGCATCCCATACTTGTCGCCATTGTTTCCACTTTATTGACAGATTTATACTGTGTATTTCCAGTTTCGGAGGCAAGGACACATTACACATGAATGAAGAAGCCATAGTAGTTACAGAATGAGGAACAGCGGTCAGCGGTCAGCGAACAAGATGGACGTGTTTTTTTGACGGCCATCAAAGTTCTTGAGTTTTTTATGAATTTTTGTACAGTGTCTTTACGTTTATTGTTGTTCTTGTCTGACTATGGTGCATGTTACTCGCGAAGTGCTGGAGGAAATTTTAAGACTAAAACTAGAGCCAATTGAGAGTTCTTTGAACTTTAAAGACGACGAGCATCGCAAGTTGTTGGAGAGAGTGGTTAACCTCGAGAGGAGTGTGAAAGCTCTTGAGCTGGAGAATAATGCACTTAAGGCTCAACTTAGTACCACCATCAACAAAGTTAAGACGAACGAAGCTCTCCTGGATGAACAAGAGCAATATATGCGACGAGATTGTGTTGAAATCAAGGGAATTCCGATTAGCCGTGACGAAAATACGAATGAAGTCGTGAAACAAGTGGCCGGCCTTCTTGATGTTGAGGTATGCGAAGATGACATCTCAATCAGCCATAGGCTTCCTCCAATTCGTCCTTGGACTGACGATAACGGTAATGTGCATTCCCCACCACCGAGTATTATAGCCAAGTTTGTTAAGAGAGAGGTCAAGGAGAATTTCTACAGAGCAAGATATAAACTTAAAAACAAATCATCTAGGGATCTTGGTGGTCTATCATCAGCGGAGGAAAATAAAATATTTATCTCCGAAAGTCTTACTCAGACAAGGAAGAAATTATTCAAAGCAGCCCTAAAAGTCAAGAAAGAATTGAACTTCGACTTCATATCCACCACAAATGGTAGAATTTTCCTCAGGCAGAACAAGGACAGTCGCTCCCACTTAATTACTAGCGAATCTGATCTAGCGAAGTTGAAAGTGTCATCCAGAGGTCAAGGCCAAGTTCAAACTGGTGGCCGAGTGCAAGCTTCTCCTTCACATCGTCCAGCACGGCAAGATGACCAAGGTTGATCATGCGGATCCAGCTTAGTGCATTAAGTTCTCTCCTACACTGTTACTAGTTATCCACTAATTCTTATAACTACATTGAATGACAATGTCTAAGTGTAGGAACTGTATGAGGCCTGTGAAAGAGAATTGTAGAGGCATCCAGTGTCATTCTTGCCTCTGGTGGTTTCACTTTAAATGTTCTGCCTTATCTGTTAAAGAGTTCAATTATTTCACTACAACTCATGACTTGTGGCTCTGCCTGCATTGTCGTCAAGAAATTTTTCCGTTTAACTCTGTAGAAGACCATGAGCTGACTGAGCTCTTGGTCTATAATTCCAACACAGATTGTCTCTGCTCTGATAAAATCTCCAGATTGAATCTAGAGTCCTTACCATGTTTTGATCTATCCACATGTATTAATAATAGCCCTAATTTATCTAGCATTGATATTGATTTGAATTTACCCTCTGTGACTAATTTTGGTTATTATTCAACTCATGAGTTTCACTCCAATGAAGATATTCGATCAACTATCTCTGATAGGACATTTTCTGCCTTGCATTTTAATATAAGAAGTCTCTCAGCAAACTTTGATGATTTCTATCATATGTTATGTGACATGAAATATTCTTTTTCTGTTATTGCTCTTTCCGAGACTAAAATCAAAGCTGGAATTGATTCTTTTTTAAATACTAATCTTCCTGGTTACTCTTTTTTGTCTCAACCATCTATGTCTAATGCTGGTGGTGTTGGTTTCTACATTAAAGATAACCTTTCATATATAAAACGTGATGACTTTTGCACGTCTAATCCAGAATTTGAGCCCATTTGGATTGAAATTGAGGTCCCACACCAGCATAATATTGTCTGTGGATTAATATATAGGCATCCTGATCAAAATATTACCAAAGCTGCTGACTTTTTATATAAGGCGACTGAGAAAGTAAATAATGAAGGTAAATTTTGTCTTCTGATGGGCGATTTTAATATTAATCTTTTGAACTATGATTCTCATTCTGAAACAGAAGATTTCGTAAATACTCTAGGATCCTATGCATTTCATCCACAAATTCTGAAACCTACTAGAATAACTTATCATTCTGCAACCTTGATTGATAATATATTTTTTAATTCACTGGAGCATTATGCTATTAGTGGTAATATTGTCTGTGGGATAACAGATCACTTGCCTAATTTTCTGATTATCACAAAGTTATCCAATCCTCCAAAAAATTTTAAGATGTACAAAAGGGACTACTCAGGGCTTGATAATGAATTGCTCATATCTGAGGTCAGCAAGGTGAACTGGGAGGAGGTACTAGCTAGTGAATCTGGAGTGCTTGATGTTAACACTATTTTTCAGAATTTCTATCTCTGTATTTCTAATCTGGTCAACAAGCACGCACCTCTTCGTAAACTTACTCGCAAAGAAATCAAGTCATTATCCAAGCCCTGGGTCACACCAGGCATCCAAACATCAATTAGGCCGAAGGAAAAGTTTTATAAGCGTTTCCTAGAATCTAGGAATATATATTTCTTAACTAAATATAAGTTTTATCGGAACAAGATTACCGAATTGCTTAAAGCCAGCAAAAAGAATTACTACCATAATTACTTCATTGCTAATAGTAAAAATATTAAAAAAACCTGGGCAGGCATTAAAGAATTAATTACTCTCAAACCAAATGGATTCAGCTCTCCCTCTAAAATTGTTGTTGGTAACAATGTCATTACTGATTCTAAGGCTATTGCCTCAGCTTTTAATGATCATTTTTCTCAAATTGGCAGTAAATTAGCAGAAGACATTCCTCAAGTTGATATTGATCCCCTAGACTTCCTTGGTCCTTCGCTGGCAAATAGTTTTATGCTATTTCCTGCTTCTGCAGCAGAGATATAAGAGATAATTTCTAGCCTGAACTCGTCCAAGGCTTCTGGTCCTTTTAGCATTCCTGTATGCCTGCTAAAGCTATTAAAAACCTGCATATCATTCCCCTTGGAATTTATTTTTAATATTTCGTTTAGTAGTGGGTGTGTGCCTGACCAATTTAAGTTAGCTAATGTTATTCCAGTTCATAAAAAGGACTCAGTCACTTGCATGAATAACTACCGACCTATTTCATTGCTCTCCATTTTCAATAAAATCCTGGAGAAGCTTGTGTATAATAGACTTATCACTTTTATTGAAAAATATAATGTTCTATATGACAAACAATTTGGCTTTAGGAGAAATCATTCCACTCTTCATGCAACTCTTTTAATTACAGACAAAATTCAGAGAGCAATTGAAGATGGCCTATTTTCCTGTGGAATTTTTCTTGATTTCTCTAAGGCTTTTGATACTGTTGATCATAACATATTACTAAAGAAATTAAGCCACTATGGAATCCGTGGTATTGCTAATGACTGGTTTGCTTCCTATTTAAGCAATAGGAAGCAGTATGTTACTATAGGTAGTATTAAATCAGAAGACACCCTAATTACTCATGGTGTCCCACAGGGTTCTGTGCTAGGCCCTCTTCTATTTCTCCTATATATCAATGATTTCAGTAAGTGCAGCAATGTCTTTGACTTTCACATTTTCGCAGATGATACAAATCTATTTTACTCTAATTCTAAGTTAGCAGAACTCGAGTCCATTGTTAATTATAATCTGAAAATGGTCTCTGACTGGCTTACGGCGAATAAGGTTTCATTAAATATAGATAAGACAAATTTCATTATTTTCCATCCCCCTCAAAAGGTCAAAGGTCACTTAGTCAAATTGACAATTGATAATAGGGAGATTGCACAAGAGAAATTTATTAAGTACTTGGGTCTCATCATTGATTCACATCTCAGTTGGAAGTATCACATTTTACATATTTCAAAAAAGATTAAGAGATGTATTGGCATACTATCTAAGATAAGGTATTCTGTGACCGATGTGGTCCTTGTACAGCTGTATTACTCACTTATATATCCTTTCCTGACTTATAGTCTAATAACCTGGGGGACTACATATCAAACAACTCTCTTACCTCTTATCACCTTGCAAAAAAGAGCCGTCAGAATAATAACATTCTCAGAATATAATTGCCACTCTAGTCCACTCTTTCGGAAATTAAAACTACTTAAACTAAGTGACTTATTATACTTGTATTGTGCTTTATTCATGTATGACTATTACTCCAACAGACTGCCCTTAATTTTTAACGATTTCTTTATGAGTATCAACAAAGTGCATCAATATCAAACCAGACTGGCAAGTAAGATTTCATACTATCTGCCCAAAGCGAGGACCAATTATGGCAAATTTAACATTCGTTTCTCTGGAGTTAAAGTCTGGAATTCCATTGAAGACTCACTAAAATCTAAAAGTCGTACTTGTTTTAAGATCAGCATAAAAGAATCACTTATCTCCAACTACTGACTGGTTCATTGATGTACTTTATTTTCCAGTTCTCGTGTGTACACATCCCCTTGTCTATTGTTATTTGTGTGTACGTGTGTGTGTGTAAACGTAATCCTGTCTATTGCTCTATGTTCAGTAAGTGTATTAGCAAATTTTTTTCCGCTTGGCCCAGCCACTTAGCTCGATTAGCTTTGCTATTTCTAAGTGGCTGTGCTCTTTTCTATTGTAATTTTTTATCTCTTGTATTTGTCTACACTGTGTAATTTCCGGGCACGAAAATAAAGATTGTTGTTGTTGTTGTTGTTGAACGAAAGCAGAAACGCGCGTACCGGATTGAGGAGTCGCGTTATCACTATCACTCGGCATAATGACTACATTTGTCTGCCTTCAGCGTGTAGAGCTGCTAATTCCGTCGACGAAACAAGGCTTGTACTTACCAATCGATACTTCGGCCGTTTTCTTCTGACACCATGTAATGAAATGAAGTCATAAACTCGAACAAACAGACATTTAATCAAAGAATGCACCGGCCATGTAAAAACGAAGTGGCAAAAAGCGGCTGAACTTGAGCGCGTGGAAAAGCTAAAACGCTGATTGGCCGCAAAGAACAATAGAATATCGTCACATAGAAGTCAGTCTTTTACCCTGAAGATGACTTAATTAGTGGACAACGTTTGGTTAATTTTCTCTTACAGCCATGTAAAATAGAATTTAATAATAATGTCGTAAAATAACATGCTATTATCTCTTTTTCTCAACTTAAAAACGATTATGAATAGGACTATGGAGGGAATGCAGCTTGAGGTATGATTGAAATGTGGTAATAATATCTCGCCAAGTGGTGGTTTTGAAAAATGCCATTCATATTACTAGGCGTCGCCAATAGACATTATTAGTCATGTTTGCAGAGTATACACGGACGACATCTGTAATGGGGTGAGAGTATGGTTTTGATTTCCCTGACGACCACAAGGAATCATTCATGACTTGGAGAGAAATACATTGAGTGATTTGACTAACATTGTGCAGGTAAAACTGGTACCATGAAAATAATAAAAAAATATGTGTCTCGTCGATCCTCTCCGGTTACTGCGTAGGCAGTTCAATACCCTTGTCGGCTTCTCCATATAAAAAGTTCTGGCATTTACGTGAACTTATTCTATGAACCTTTAGCTATGAAGAGACATAACAGGGCATAAGGCAATATGTCGAATTGCGAACTGCAGTATTGGTGCTCATATTTACTCGCTCGCACAAAAGAGTGAAAAAAAAATACAACGTGACGGCATATTTC
>JAEMWC010000178.1:772500-855000 GCA_016490735.1 Pachyseris speciosa | reverse complement strand
AACTTATCGCCTCACAGGCGTAAATAAAACTCACAAGGGAGCGCCACACAGGTATAAAACACAAACTTGCCGCCACACAGGCGAAAACAAAACAGATAATTTACAACCACACAGGCATAAAATCACAAACTTGCCGCCTCCTGGCATAAACTTATCGCCCCACAGGCGAAAATAAAACTCGTAATTGAGCATCAAACTGGCCGCCACACAGGCGCAAATAAAACGAACAATTTACCGCCACGCAGGCATAAGACTACAGTTTTGTCGCCTCCTAACGAAAAAACGAAACCCGGCCAAAGAGGGAACTTAAAAACACGGCGAAAAGATATGAAACACGATACCTCAAGAGCTGGAGCGTTAGCGGGGCCTCCACCATCATTTGGAGCATTGACAACTTGTTGGACCGGAACTTAACCTTCGGGCTTTTCAGGCTGATTACCCGCCTCAGCTACAGCCAAAGCAACCTGTTCTGCAGCAGGTGGACGAAGAACTTGCTCGTTCGCGTTCGCGGCGAACTTAGCGAGTAGGTCGGATTCCACTACCTTCGACGCCAAACGCCCTTCTTGTCGGACACAGTGAAGTAAATGGGACAAAGCGTGCTAATGTTTCCTATTATATATACTCATTTGCATATCATTAATTAATCCCCCGGGATGATATTTACAATTCAAATGGACGTGAATAGTATGCCTATCCACTTATTAGTATGCAGGGATCCACTTTTTCGAGAGAATCCAAAGGAAACGCACACGGAAGGTAAAGGGAACGCACAAACGAGGCTTAATTCCAAATTAGACTGCAGGAAGATACTTATTAGTATGCTTGAAGGCAGGGGAAGGCAGGGGAAGGCAGGGGAAGGCAGAAACGGAGATAAATCCCTGCTCACCTCCTACTACTGGTTAGTTGGTTAGAGCATCGCACAAGTATCGCGAGTTCACGGGTTCAAACCCCGTTGAAGTCCTGAATTTTCTTCCAGGCTTCTTTACACAGTTGCATAAATTGCGTTCACAATTGCGAGGATCATTCTTCATTTCATTTTTCGGATAATTGTCAAACGTGTTGCTTGCGATAAGACGTCTTAGCCACGACTTCATAATGTTGTTGTGATATTGTATGTAGTGTAGTCACTTGTTCATTTTTGTTAGAGACCAAATGTTGGACGTGATGTATAGCAGTACCACAGCTTTTGGCCAAAGGGGTTAGAAAGTCTGCGAAATTAGGACGCGAGGAACTCTTTGAAGTTACTGAACTGTAGCAAGTAATACGAACATCTATTGTGACATAGTTGTGGGTTAAACAAGTACCAAAGTACAACTGAATTTCAGGTGAATAGAGAAATAATGTTTTAAGTTGTACTCATCCAACACAGCCCAGAATTTCGGAGAGGTGGGGGAGATATTTGATTTCATCGATACAATTTGTTCTATTATCTCGAGAACCTTTATAGAGTCAACGGCAAATCTTTGATACTTTCGATTCGTCCAAAGGAGAAAAATCCTCAACTATCGTCGATCTTATTGCTGGTATCCAGCTGGTAAGCTTCATCAAGTCGGGTAACTTCCATGCGTCCGTTTTTTATTTGAAAAGTACAACTCTCTGAAAAGTTTAATATTGAAGTATTCAGAGGTTGTTCAGTTTGTCATGGGTCGGAACGGAAAGCAAAATTGTCAACAGGATGACAATGGTTATCCTTGTCTATTGAAAATAATTTTGAAACTTCCCAGCAACAAAAAGGCTTTAACCTTTCTCTTTAAGAAACCATGTCGACATTTCTTTAGAGGTTAGTTTTCTTAGAAGACGTTTTTGTGGACGCTAATTACTCCGCCAAGCTGTCACTTCCAGAAAATCAATTATGTTTATCACGTTTATTGGTGTTTGCCGCACAATTTAAAACGCTGAAATCTAATAATGGAAGTCCAGTCTTAAGTGATTTTTATTTTTCCAAAAACTTGTATAATAAACACATTAAAACTGTTTGCTTTTTCAAAGTAACCGAGAAGTACTTGGCAACTCAAAAAAGTGCATCGATACCCTCGATAACCTTTATAGAGTCAACGGCAAATCTTTGCTACTTTCGATTCGTCCAAAGGAAAAAAAACCTCAAGTATCGTTGATCTTATTGTTGGAGAACCGAAGTAAACAAATTTATTTCGTACGGCTCATGTACACATTCGTTAATCTGTTGTTAAACTATGCGCGGAAGTGTGTCTGAGTGGAAGTGTGTCTGAGTGGTGAGATAAGCTCCCAGTTGTTTCTAGAAAACGGGCAAAAAATCTGTTTAACTATTCAGAAACCCAGTGTCATTGCTGTTATAGGTTTATAATCTTCTGGAAGTCACATTGAAGATTTAAAGAACCTTTGGAATGCTATTGGTTGTTTTCGTTTTGAGTGGCAACCACAAACTAATCGATTTAAAACATTTAGATTTGTCCTCTATGGTCACTTTTAATAGGAATGCCTGCTTCCAGCGACTAATCAGTTAAACCGGAGTAATGCTCAATGTTGTGTTGGGCTAAATCAAACCACCTGAATCAAGAATAATGAACAGGTGTATTTTCTCGAAAAAAGACTGAAATACAGCTGTTTTAGGCCTCATTTACATGTAGGGGGAAGATCCTAGCGGTAGAAGATCCTAGCACCAGGGGCAAAAACAACAAACTAAACAAACGTGGCGGCGGCCGGGCGATCAGCGGCTAAAGGAAGTCAATTTCGTCGAGATTTCCGACCGAGATTTCTGCATGTAAACCAAACCAAAAGTTGGTTCGCCCCCTCTTAAGCAACGGTTATAAGGGTTGGAGCGGAAAGCAAAATTGTCAACAGCATGACGACGGACATCCTTGTCTATTTGAAAATAATTTTGAAACTTCCCAGCGACAAAAACGTCTTTTACCTTTCTCTTCCAGAAACCATGTCGACGTTTGTTTAGAGGTTAGTTTTCTTGGAGGACGTTTTTGTGGACGCTAATTACTCCGCCAAGCTGTCACTCCAGAAAATCAATTATGTTTATCACGTTCATTAGTGTTTCCCGCACAATTTAAAACGCTGAAATCTAATAATGGAAGTCCAGTCTTAAGTGATTTTTATTTTGGGTTGTATAATAAACACATTAAGACTGTTTGCTTTTTCAACTTAACCGAGAAGTACTTGGCAACTCAAAAAAGTGCAATATTTTAGAATAAAAAATTTGCTCATTTTATTTAGCCGAAACAGTTTTAATCATTTGTAATCAGTACTTGTTTTTATTATGGTTATAATATCGTGAGAAACCCCAATCTTTAAAGTGTACTTTATATAAGTATTTAATGATAAATTTCTTCGTTATCCGTTAATTTATATTTACCTTCGTTTTAATTGAAGGTAATTAAAATTCCACTTAATGTTCTATATATTAACTCGTTTTAAATTGGCTATCCAACTGAAGTTTGTCCGCGAGCCATTGAGGTTTAATTAAAGGTCTCTATTGTGAGCGAAAAAATGTCCTTGACTTTGGTGAGTAAGGACTTGATCTTTTCCTACTTTAATTTTCCTTCTCCTTTATGACTTGAAAACACTAGAATTCAAAATATGTGATCCAGGAAGTACTTTGATAAAGTTATGTTTCACAACTTAAACACCTTGTTCAGCAACCCTCTAACCTTCTTAGCACAACACCTTTTTGTAATGTCAGGCAAAGTTACTACGAATAAAATAAGATCTATTAAAATCAGGTTTAAATAAGGTAATGTACTAGTCTGTATGAGAACTTGGAGACAGAAGATAAAACAGTTTCATTTCTGTGACAGCTGTCCAGTTCGTGAGCCACTGGAGGCTTCCAAGACCCATTCCATTTGAATTTCACTTTTAGCTTTTCCGTTTATCTGACTGAGAGTGTTTTTGCTGCAGGTGCTTTGTGTTCTTTGTGGGTTTATGGCCTATGTTCCAACAGCATTCACTCTAAGTTGTTACGCCTGCATTGATTATCCAGACTCCAGCCAGCCCTGTAGTAGTCCTTCAACGCAAAGCTGTGAGTCCGGTTACGACTCCTGCATGTCGTTCACCTCTACAGCGGAATACTATGGAATGGACTTCACAACAGTCGTGAAGAATTGCACGCTGTCTACAGCATGCGACTCGGGCGATTTTTGTTCCTTCATGAACAGCACTGTGTCTGACTTTAACGGGGTCATGAAGGCTTGCTCATGGAGTTGTTACTCTGGTGATCTTTGTAATGATCAAAGCGAAGGAGGTAGTTGTTATGTGAAAATTTTCTTTACACAGTTCACTCTTATTTGCTTCCTTTCCGGCGTTCTCTTATTCACCTACAATTCACACCAACTCACATCACCACATCCCATCGGACTCCATTGCGCTCTAGTTCATACCACTTGGTATTTCCCTTATCTTCACTTTTCGCTCTTGATATTATTTGACTGTCAGTGCAGTCGAATTATAAAAAAAGTGTAAATATGAAATATATAGGAAGAACACGACGAGGAAAAACAATTGAATTAAATCTCTCACTCAAGGCTTTCATATTTAAATCGTCATTTGGTCAGTCCAGTCTTAAAGTGAAATGCCACTTCTCTGCGTTTGACAATGGCCTTTTGACAATGACCTAAACAGTCAGAGCGGGGAATGGTTAAAGTAATGTGACATTTTTAATTCAAACACCAATATTTTTTACGTGTGAAAAGTATTCAAACAATTTCCCATATGTCCAAATCTGAAAACAAAATTGGACGTCAATGTAGTTGTAATGATACCTGGCAACTCTGCCAAGTTATTTCCTGTAATATTTGGAGCAAATGGTAGCCCTTGGCTAATCGTGTCAGTTTGCTGTTGGCTATTTTGATTCGTGACATTCTATATTAAAGGCGTATGATTATCTCTCTTTACAGTCCCATCCATTCGAGGAAAAAAGCGTGCATACAACCAACGTCTCATGATGAGGAAAACAGCTGAAACAATGAAGAAAAACTTGATAAACGTGGCACGGAAAGAATATTAAATTAGTTCATGCGGTAAGAATAACAAAAGAAAAAATAGTTCATTTTCCAGTGGTCGTGACTAGAATGGATACTCCAGGTCACACACTTAGTTTTGTGTATATTAAGTGGAACACTTGGTGACGTTATTTAAACAATATATTAAAAACTTAAAGACATGATAAACCACTTGGGATGTTGGAAGAACATTCGAAGAATACATAAATCACTCGACTTCGGCTCGTGATTTACGAATTCTTCGAATGTTCCTCTAATATCCCAAGTGGTTTATCAGCTTATAAACCGTAGAAACTTGTGGTATGTTGCTTAAATGTTCCACGATAATTATGAGATATGTTATATTGTATATGCATCACAAAATTGGAGTGCCCATTCCAGTGATAACCTTTGGCAGTTGTATACTTAGTAACCTGGCTTTTGAGTGGGAGCGAGGCTGGGTTGACAAAAATGTGATACAAACCTCAGTGCTTTTCACATGCTTATGTTAACCGACAGACTTAAGGCAGCGCAGGACGCTTAATGCCATTACGTATGTATCTATTTGTATGTAGGTTCCGACGATGAACGGAATATTCATGAGAAGGGTGCTTACATTCTAAATTAATTCAATATATCGTGTGTTAGGCGTATTGCTAATTGCATGTGCGATTGAAATTTCGAAGTATGAACTTCTTGGATATTTTGTAATACATTAGCGGACTCTTTTGATCTTCGGGGAAAGAATACTGTACTGCAATTTTGTGCCCGAGTTTTCATCACAGATATAGAGCTTCAGTAACTGATACACCAGGCAGATTAACTTAGCATGCTATACTGTGATGTGACAGAAGAAAAAGTGCAGAAGCAAACCTCACAAAGAAGATCAGACGCTTCACAAGTTTCACAGTTTTACTCCTATGAAAGCCAATAACTTTCAAGGAGTCTTGAAACTGAGAAATCTGCTTCTGTCACTTCACAGAAGAGGTTATCCTTTATCACTACGTAATCAAACCGTTTACTTTAGTGCGCTTTTCAATTAGAAGACTCGGACACAAACATTGCATTTTCCCAGTTCTAACTTTAGCAGCCGAAAATATCACCGTAAATCGCGATCCGCCTATAAAACGACAATCATGATGTAATTCCACCTTCCACCAAGATCCCTGTCAAATTTCAGCGGAATCGACCCTCAAAATGCAGAGATTTGAAGCTTGAAAATGAAACACCTACTCCATAAAATTTGGCTTAACTATACAAGTGTCCTGCGCGACCTTAAAGGGGCAATATCACGCTATTTGGCAACTTCAAAATAAGGTAGAGGTGTCTTCGCATTAATTGAATTTAAAAATAATGGTCTAGTTTTGTTATTAAAGACTATTTGAAGGTACTGAAACTGTTTCCTGTCGCCTGTTGCTGCAGATTGTCAGGATGGAAATGAATCGAAACTGAAAAAAGCCAAATTCTTTTAAGTTTTGATCCTGGTAAAATTCATTTGATATCTGCGTTGTAGTTTTACAGAAGCATTTTGTTTTTGTTTGAGTAAAGGCTCAAAGTAACGATTTTAGCACAGAACTGACCTAAATCAGCAAAATCCTGGTGACGTAGCCCTTTTAATAACAGCAGCGAAGTTTATATCAAAGGTAGGTCAACTACATCCTCGCTTTCACTCAATAAAAGACAATTGTAAAGTGAGCTATTAAACTCTGTTGTTGTGTACCCAGATACAGACGCTTATTTTTTTCTTCCTTTTTTTATTCCTTTATTTACAAAGAAACAAACACACAAAAAAACAGAGTTTCACAAGACTTACGTAGTTCTAACGCTACTTACATGGTTAAAATGAGAAGACGAAACAAAAGAAAGAATAAAAAGCACTAAATTACATACAGTACTGAATAAAAACACATACTCTACGCTAAGTTACATGAATCATAACAGTAACTACAACAAAGTAAACACTACTGCTGAGAAAAAGAGTTCGGGAGACGTTAAAATTGTTTCGGTTCCGGCCACTGCTCTATCATTGGAAGCAGTGGCTTCCATTTTTTATAATGAAAGTTAAACTTATTATCTTTTCTCGCAATGAAGCGTTCGCATTCAAAAGTTCTTTTGAACTTGGCAACTACTGATGTTAATCATAAGGTTAGTTTACTACGATATATGAAAAATTTACTTTCAAGGATAATATAGTTAAGTAGGACACCTCCGTGTGATGAGACTAAAATAGAATATCTTTAATTTCGAAAGAATTAACAGTTATTTTCATCGAGTTAAGCAATTCGTTCAATTCGCCCCCAAAACAACGTTCTTTAACACAATAGAAGAAGAGGTGTTCTAAAGTCTCTATCTCATTTCCGCAAAAATCACACAGAGGACATTCGACTTTTTTAAGCGTAAGCAAGATGTCGTTTGTATACAATATCCTGTTTGATATTTTGTATTGGAATTCCCTTAGCTTTGTGTTCAAGGTAGTTTCGCAAGGCATTAAATATATCTTTTTCCAATCTAACTGAAAGGTATTTGTGTTGAAAATTTCGTTGTATTTCTTTTGTGCTGTTGGCGTGTTGGATATTTTGGAAATAAAACTATCGTATATTTCTTTTGAGTGAAGCTTCTCCAAGTTAGTAATTTTTTGTTTAACCTGCAAATAAAAGTCACCTGGAATTTTATATCTCGTATTTAAGGCGACAGAGAGTTTATTCGCTTTTAAAGTTTTCCGCCATTCTTGTGGAATTGCACTAAAAGTACTAAAAAGTTAGAAATGTTCTATTGGCGAAAGTATTGAATGTAATGGCTCCTTGTTGGACTTCAATTCTCCCCTTGAGTCGCATAAGTCGGCAACTTTAACAATCCCGAGGTCAATCAGTCTTTGCTTCTAAACGGTTATTCCAAATGACTTTGTTTGCTTTTTCAGAGATTAAGAGAGGGTTATCCTGGATGAGAGATGTTCATGCCACTAAACATTCTTTGCAAAACTCTGGGAGTGCTATAGGAAGCCGAGGATAGCTGAAATTACAATAAAACAGGAATTTTCCCCCAACTTTTTTTAAGGTAGAAATCTAAGAAGAAATTCCATGTAGCTAGCTCATGAGATAGGTTCCTCTTGATGCAAATTATTCTTTGAGCCGAGATCATTGACTCAGTGTCGGGCATTTTTAAACCTCCTTTATCAACAGAGTTAATCAAAGTTCTGCGCTTCACTTTGTCCTTTCCTTTCCATACGAAAGAATATAATAAGGTGTCAATTTTCTTTATAAACTCTTTATTTCTTGAAATAAGGGTAACTTATAAAATCTTGGGAATAGCAAACGATTTAACGACTTGGGCTTGTATTTTCCCAAGTAATGTAGTCCTCTCCAATCCCAGGAGTTTAACAATCCCTTCAAAGATTTCTAAACTGACTCGATTCCATGATGTCACTAATTGTTCTCACTGCATCGAAGATGGTCCTCCCTTTGACGAAGGGAATAATGTAAGACAAAACATTTTCTAACCTTTGAGCGATAGCTTTTGAACCAATTTTGACATCCACATTAACTAGAGAGATTGGTCTCCAATCTTACATCCATCTCCCATCTTTGTCTTTCTTCTCTTTTAAAGTGCACCTAAACCCCAATTTTTTTTCTCGCTAGAATAAATCTTTGCACCTGTTTGAAACGCATTATGCCTTTTTTTTTTTTTTTTTTTTTTAGCAAATCTTGACTAGTTATATTGAGTTTTTTAGGGTGTTAAATTTGCAAAATCTGGCCCCACGACCGAGTCAGAAGGGGCGTGGGTCTATTCTCGATTTGACGTCACAATCTTCTTTAAATGCATGTTTACAAAGCCTTAATGCGATGTAAATCAGTTTGGACGTCAAATCGAGAATAGACCCAAGCCCCATCTGACTCTGTCGTGGGGCAGACGATGACCTCATTTTGCAACTTTAACACCCTAGAAAATTCAAAATAAGTAGTCAAGGTTTTCTAAAAAAGGCGTAATGCGTTTCAAACAGGTGTAAAGATTTATTTTAGCCAATAAAAAAATTGGGTCTAGGTGCACTTTAAGGTTATTACGGCTTGCTTTTGCGAATTGGATAGTTCACCATAAATATAAGCATAATTAAGTGAATCTACTAATAGCGTCCCGAGTTCTGGCCAGCAAAATTTTTAAAATTCAATTGTAAGCCCATCATTCCAGGCGTTTATTACTAAATTACTACTAAATGTGGACACTTCGCACAAATCGCGCATTGAATCAGATAGCTTGGGAATTGATGAAGATTTCTGAAGGAAGGGACAATTATTATTAATTATTACTAAATGTGGACACTTCGCACAAATCGCGCATTGAATTAGATAGCTTGGGAATTGATGAAGATTTCTGAAGGAAGGGACAATTTGTATAGTCAGTTCGTATCCGGGCTTTTCATCATAAAGATCTGAGTAGAAGTTATATATTTCATTCATTATGGTTTTTTTTGAATCAGTGGTCTCCTCATCTTTGTCCCGAACCTTATTTCTAGTTTCTAAATTGAAAAAGTAGTTACTATTTTTTCCCCTTGCTCAAGCCATGTCGCACTGGAACGAATTATTGATCCCCTCACACTTTAGCCGATTCAAGATTTGCTAAGGTTTCCTGCGTGGGGGTTTCCGCTAATTTCTCCTCGCAAAACTTGAGTTTTCTTTCAATATCTTGCATTTTCTTTCTCCTTTCCTTAGCTTTTGATTTACTGTAAGATATACTTTCCTCACGATTTTTATATTTCATCCAATCCCATTTAACTCTCAAATCATCACAATAGTTAATTTCGTCAAGCCACTTTGGGAAAGGTACCATGTCTACATTACCTACATTGTCTTGTAGCAAATCGCTTATAAGCCAATAGTCTGATCGCCTTTGAATTATTGGGCTTTTTTTTTGCCTCCAAGTAAACTTTTTACTGCCGGGATTACGGATTCTCCAAACGTCTACTAAATCATTATTTAACAAAATGTCCTCTACAAACTTCACCGATTCTTTTAGCATTGGTTTTGCACCCGGACAGTCTAGATCAGGTTCAAAAGTGATATTCAAGTCCCAGCCTAATATAATTTTGTGATTGATTCCTTGGTATTGCTCGTCACAAAGACGTTCGGTCAATGATTGGAAGAACAAAGACTGGCTAGTGGCACTATTGGGCCTACAGTAATTGGCGCAAGCTGTTGTAGTGTCCCTGCCAGGTCTCTGGCGACGACTATAAATCATAAATCATAATTCCTATTGGGGGCGTAGATATTTACCAAAAGGAAAGGCTCATCTTGAATTGCTTCTAGAAATAGAAATCTCTCCTCCTTATCGGTTTGAATTGATTACAATTTAAAGTCGAAGGATTTGCGTATAAGGATAGCAACCCAG
Source organism: Pachyseris speciosa (assembly GCA_016490735.1). Taxonomy (NCBI): domain Eukaryota; kingdom Metazoa; phylum Cnidaria; class Anthozoa; order Scleractinia; family Pachyseridae; genus Pachyseris; species Pachyseris speciosa. The sequence goes on along the minus strand of JAEMWC010000178.1, from coordinate 844,660 downwards.
CGGCTATGGGTAGAGCCATGAGCGAAGTATATGTCTTCACGCCATTGTTTTTTTCATTGATTTTCAGTATCCTCAGTGCTGTATGTTTCTTGCAAAAAACAGATGTCGATATTTTGCTTTATTAACCAATTGAAAATTGATCTTCGAAATCTCGTATACCCGAACGTTCAGCGAGGTTATTCTAAACTTTAGGCTATGACAATCCATTGATATTTGTAAAGGTGAAAACAGAAACCAATAGAGCAGCAGCTGATACTCCCATGGGTATTTGTACTTCCCGAAACAATTAGGAAAATTACTGACATTAAAGACTCGTCACATCAAACATAGAGACAAAAGATTTAAACGTAGCCAGTGATAAAGAACTGATTAACGTTACGTCGTACTGGGTCGTCTCAAGAGTACTTCTTATTTGCATAGTCCACCTGAAGAGCCCCCAATGTTTCTTTTAAATTGATAGCAACAACAACACCAATAAACTGTTTCTATCCAATAACGCAAAATTCATGAAATCATAGGAACCTTTCTTCTTAACATGAGAATTGTCCCCTTTATCTTGATGCCACAGGGTTTTTTGCTCTTTTTTATGCTTGTGGTGATATGTACAACTTCAAGAAAACTTCTCACCGTCAACAAATAAAATATAAGGTTGTGACCTACTGAAAGCTGCCCTCTTTCCTCTCTTCCTCACCTCGATCATTTTAGGGATTATTTTTTTCCTCATGCCAACAACTTGTTTCGGGAGATCTGGGCCAATGCCAAAGTCACTCTCTCTGCTAAGAGCGTAACGACGGGCGAAAATATCCTCCCGATTTGGGTAGCGGAGAAAAATCCAAATCTCTGTATAAAAGACGCCTCCAGACTTTCTTAATTACATTGTACAAGAGCTTGTTTTTTACCTGCTATCCAGGCTATCTAAGAAATATGTTTAGTCTCCGGTCTACATCCTATAGTCTACCCGGTAATTATGTTTTGTCTCTACCGTCTACACAAAGCACTACTCATGGTCTTCACTCCTTTTCATACAAGGCTTCAAAACTATGGAACTCTCTTCCGGGTTCTTTAAGAACTTCTGACTTTCCTGACTTTAAGCGCAAGATTTAACAGCATGACTCTTTTAATGGTTGAAATTTTAGAATATTATAATAATTTTTACATCTTAGTAGTATTTAGAACCATCCTTGTAACTGGAAGATACTAGCTTATCTTAAGCGTCTCTAAATTCGAGGATAAATAATGTGTCCGTCTGTCTGTACGTACCTACGTACGTATGTATGTACGTACCTACATACGTGTGTGTGTGTGCGTGTGTGCGTGTGTGTGTGTGTGTGTGTGTGTGTGTGTATGTATGTATGTATGTAGGTGCGATGATACCTCTGGGTTTACCGTTGTTTGGTATTCTCCCGGTCCTATGGACACGTTGGATTTCGATTTTGCGAGCATTGGAGATTCCCAGATCATTCTCCAAAAAGTAATACAAGACTTCTTTGGTATCCTCCTCTCTATCCTCACGGATGCGATAGAAGCGTAAGTTTTCTTCGTAATCCAGAAGTTGTAAACGGAGTGTCTTCAGCTCCTCCTCGTTCTTTGTTATTATCTCTTTCATTTTTTGCCTTATCATCTTAGACATCTTTGTTTAAACTTTCTACACTCTGCTCTAGATTGTTTGTAGCCGTAGATACTTTCCTCAGTTCTTGCTCGAAACGAACACAATCTTGCTGAAGGGATTTGACGATTAAGTTGATTCGCTCGACGGACTCTCGAAGTGATTGGATTTCAGATGCAATTTGGTCCAATTTGACAACTTTACTAAGAATCAGCAATGAAAACGTAAAGCTTGTGGGATGTGGCTGGAGTGACAAGGATACTTCACAAATTAATGTGATCAAGTAAGCTGAAGCCACTCAAAAGGCACTAAGGCCACAAGGTAGCGGGCATTACCCCTTAAATCTACCAAAGCAAAGATTGAGCCCAAGCATTAGCAGCCATGGACAGCTGTTTCGGCCTTGTTAGGCCTCATCAGCATGGCATAGCTAATACTCAGGCTCAAGTACCCACATATCAATAAAACAAGCAATGAAAACATAAAGCTTGTGGGATGTGGCTGGAGTGACAAGGATACTTCACAAATTAATGTGATGAGGCCTAACAAGGCCGAAACAGCTGTCCATGGCTGCTAATGCTTGGGCTCAATCTTTGCTTTGGTAGATTTAAGGGGTAATGCCCGCTACCTTGTGGCCTTAGTGCCTTTTGAGTGGCTTCAGCTTACTTGATCACATTAATTTGTGAAGTATCCTTGTCACTCCAGCCACATCCCACAAGCTTTACGTTTTCATTGCTTGTTTTATTGATATGTGGGTACTTGAGCCTAAGTATTAGCTATGCCATGCTGATGAGGCCTAACAAGGCCGAAACAGCTGTCCATGGCTGCTAATGCTTGGGCTCAATCTTTGCTTTGGTAGATTTAAGGGGTAATGCCCGCTACCTTGTGGCCTTAGTGCCTTTTGAGTGGCTTCAGCTTACTTGATCACATTAATTTGTGAAGTATCCTTACTAAGAATCAGGTCCTCTTTTTGACGCGCTGAAGTCTTCGGCCATATCTAAAACTGAAAGAAACACGTCGTTTTCTTTCTACACTCGATGGCGGACGCTTCGTGGCAGTGTAAGTCGTCTTGTCTCTCCTTTAAACGCTTGGATTCTGGGGAATCTGTTTCTTTGGAGGACAGATCCATGCACAATTCGAAAAATGAGAACTTTTGTTTGGGAGCTCAACTTCTTAGCTCCTTACCGTGCCATGCTCGACTCGACATTTCTTCTTTAAATGAAATGTGAAAGGGGTTTTGATAGGTTCAAGGAATTTGTAACTCTAAGGTTATTCTCGCCTCTCTTTTTAAACTAAAACATAATTTGCTTTTTCTTTCTGTTCTTTATGAATGAAGCATGATTCTTTCCAATGTTAAGAATCTTTGCAAAAGCGATAGAAAAACAGTATAACGTGTGGAAAGGATATCAAAGATAAGATGTTTCCGTAGGAAGCAGCCGGGAAATTTCATGTTCGACACTTACCCTAATTATTTGTATAGGTAATCACATGATTTCCAAACAAACAGCCAAAAGCAGTGCTTTTCGCATTGTTCTCGTTTTTAGAACTGTTTTTCAGTTCCTTTTGCTGTTACTGTCGCGAAAGAAACCTCAAAATGCCAGCCTTTGTTTTCGCTGGTAGCTCATGGATGTATCTGAAATGTGCGCCATTCGGAGGCCGTATTTGACTGGCTCAATTTCAGTGCCTTTGTTTATTAACCAATCACAATCCTCTGGTTTTCCTCTTATTTGCACGGAACTTCTTTTTTTCTGCACTGAATTACCTTTTTCTGCATCGTGTTTCCTAAGAACTGCATTTCTCTTAGCCAATCAGAATCAATTTTCATGTATATGACTAATTGATTGATTGATTTTTTCCTGTCCCCAAGTCAGATTCACATGGACTGGAGCACAAGATAAGGACGATAAGGGGAGAAAAATACTAATTCCTACTAAGGAAGAATTTCGTAAGGTTAAACTTGCTTAAGCTAGCATGATCTAGACATGTAACTAGACGTGTTACTGAGGGATGTAAACTAAAAAAAAAGATTATTATATAATTACTCAGTGAGTCGTCTTTAATTTGGAGTCTTAACTACAATATTACCTATAGTAACCAATTCCAACTGAAAAGGATGCTTATACTCACTTCTCATGCACAATAAACCATCACAAGTAGGTCCAAACAAACTACTGTTGCCATCTAATCCCCACCAGAGTCAAGTTTGAATGTAATGAGTGCCCCTTCTCCTACGTAGATTCCTTGATTTCTGATTTTGATACCTCGCACTTGTTAGCTTACAGAGGCAGCTTACTTTCTTTGATTTAAAACGTGTCAAGTATGGCTGTTTTAACCGCGTTCCCTTAAAACTTTATGTCCATTTTTAGGAAAACTCTTCAGGTGTCTAGTCTTCAGTATCCGGCCATCGACATGAATTGTGTCTTCCACCACAAAAAGTGCAGTCAACCGAGGTTTTAAGCCCCGTTGCTGGTTTTGGTATTTGATGTTTGGTTGGGAACTTTTCTTTTCGTCGCCATTTTGAATTACGTCTATGCGCCTCTCAACCTGAAGACTTATCTACAGGAAAGAGAACATGGAGGTATTAATAGCGACGAAAGTTAGATTCCTTCTGTAACGTAAATTCCAAACCGCGGACTTAACTGGAAGGCGAGCAGATGCTACTGTACGATAAAATTCTTGATTTGATTTATTTTTTACTTTTGACTAGAAGAACTTTTTTCAAAGTTGTGATCGGCATCGAAATTGTATTGACATGATCGACCTAAATTTGGATGTGTTTGTAGTGTGATATCAGCAAACAGAGTTTTGGGCAGTTTTGGTTCTTTACTCGGCCGCTCCACGGTAGGCCGAGTCTAAAATTGAGCTTGGTTCTTCTTTTTACTCGGGCAAGGAACGCCACCCGCTTCGCTCCTCGGGGTGTGGTGGCTCCGCTTGTATTGAATCGACTCACCTATTACTACTCTGAAAGAGGAAGGCAACCAGGAAGGCAACCACGGTGTAACCAGGGGTCGGCCTATTAGAGAGAGGGGGTATGGGAAGGATTGATAGAATAGCGCGGCAAATTAGAGAGAGGGGGGGATGGGGTGGGATTGATGGAGGCGCAAGTGGGAAACCTTTAACCCCCAATGAACGATTTTCTCGTTGGGGGTTTGTTCATGTGTTATGAAACATGGGTGGAAATAACAACTGTGTTACCAGAGGATGATAATGACGAAGACGAAGATTATCCAGATCTTGAGTTATTTTTAGAGTCTGGAATGGAAACAATTACTGACACAACAGAAATGTCAGACGATGATTTTGAATTGCTTTGCGGCATCCTAGCGGGAGAGTTAGGAGAAGAAGAAGAAAACCCCCTGCCATCTTTTTTCATACATCCCTCTGGCGGGAGTGTTGAGGCTAAGCCAACTCCCTCCCGAGTTGAGAGAAAAATTGTTTTCGGCTGTGGTCAAACAAAAGGTTGTTGATCGAAATAAAATGGGGTGGGACAAAGTTCATGAAGACCTTTGTTCATTTTTCGATGATGCATGGGGAATAAACTATTGCGAAATAGAAGATTTGCATAATAACAAGATGTAGCCAGCATTGGTGTTGTAGCAAAATACAAGGATATTGTTGGTTGTGTTGGCAAAACAATAGCTTGCATAAAATTGTTGAAGCTCCTTTGAATGTTGACGACCTTGGAGAGTGTTGCTGGGCAAAAGATTTGCATTGTATCCTTTCACTCCGCCCTATTGAACAATGACACCCCCCAACATATATGTATCTGTTGGCTGATGTCAACCAGAGCAGAGGGAAGAAAGGCTCAATAAAGCCATGGCCACAATAAGCAAACGAGGGTGGAATTAAGTACACCGCGAGTTATTCGAGTATTTCGACGATGCCCCATTTTGCGAGCTCGAAAACTGTTACACCCTCATCACCAGCTGTGGGAAATGTCACACTTGTAGGCGCAACGGGTGTTGTTGGGCCTGTTGGCTGAAAAACAGGCACCACGTGTTGTGCCAGTGATACGAAGTTGAGGATCTTGAACAAAAGTGGGTCATAGATAACGTGTACCCATGGCTGCCACATTTCTGTTCGCACTGTGTGGGGTCGTGGTGCCCCTTGTAAGTGAATTATTGCGCCCCAAAAAAACCCTGGATGAAGAGATTCGGGGTGAGTTCCGACCAGTCGTAATTGAACTTTCGGGAGAAAGATTAGAGACCCTGGTTTGACACTCCCAAATCAAGTTTCTCTTTCACGTTAATCGCGTTTCGGGCCTACATGTGGCCTCATTGTCTCTTGTTCCGCGGAATCGCGTTGAGAGACTTCACTATTTTTCGGTCAGCAACATACTTGCACTTTTTTTCGTCTTCTCCGTACGTCTACGCGCGAAAATCACAACTGCTGTAACCAGCATCATGCTGCATTGCCACCGCGTCGGAAGGGCCAGTTGGCTTCTGAAAGACTTCCAGTATTTCACCCGTTTCGGGATCATATCTCAACTGGTCGTCCAGCGGGTTGTAAGGTCCGGAATAGTTGTGGCCGGGAAGGGTCCAACCTTTTGTTGGCGTCGGCAGTTTTCCGATCAGTTCGTGGATATCCACTCCCTTTCCACGGAGACCTCTTCCATCAAGGTCAGACCTGTCAGTTTTGAAACGGATGTTGGGTCGCACCTTTGTGGAAAGCTGGTCCAGCAGGTCACTGCCAACCTTTTTCAAAACCGGGGTTGCCTTGCGCAGCCCATAGTTGATTGCCTTTTACTGAAGCTGTGGGTTACGCAGCGCCTCAGAAGCACAATAGCGGCCGGCCTCCACCCCTTTTTTTCGCAAGAAAGGGCACCCCATGATGCAAAGTGAAGTCGAGCGCAGTGCTCGCAAGGTCAGACAAAACACCAGTGCCCTCTGCTCGAGAGGGCCCCATCAGTTTCCCGGCAAGAAGCGGGTTTTTGTTATGCCGCAAACCGCGCACTTGGCTTTTCCAATTTTTCGGTTGTTTTTGGTCATGACAACTCTATCAGACCCAGGCACGTTCGGAGTTTTGCGTTTGTCGCGCACGAAAAACCAATCAGCCATTGGTCAAGGTATATTCATGAAATAATTTTTCACAACCCGCTCGTTGTGGTGAACATCGTTGGAAAACATTGCGTTCATTGAGGAAAAGCAGGCAATAATACCCACACCTCAAACTTCCGATCCACTGGTTTTTATTGCGAAGAAAGGTTTTGTGGCCCAACTTTCTCATTTCCTGCTCCAAATTCATTTGGGGGTGGCATCCCAAAGGAGTCGAAATATTCCATATCCTGTTTCCCTTTCCAACAGCAAACCCCGGGCGCTCCAATCTTCCCAATCTTCCCCTCGCCCACAAACGGGAGGAGGCCGCATTTGCATGCCACTTCCTCGGGGCGGCGCTTATGGAAGGCGAGGGGCGGAACGCCTTGACCGCGAGGGCTGTGTGCGCATTCCCTTCCCCAACAACTTTTGGACGAAGCTGATGGCAAGAGGAACGCCAATGAAGGCGACATTCCGAGGAACCCACCATATTGTTTGGCTTCGCCACCGCGGACCAAACCCTGTCCGGCAAGATATTGTTCGAGTTTCTTTTTCTGTTCAGGGGACAGCGTCCGCAAAAGTTTGTACAACTGCACTTCCCGGGGCCGAACCCACTTCCGAAAATACTTTTCAAAGCCTTTTCTGCGCCAAAACAGAGACCAGCCATTCCCAAAGCTTTCGCAGCAGGGACAAGCAAAGGGCGAGCCAGACTGAGTGCTGCGGAAAGGAGGTTGCCGCCGCGAGGGGCAATTTTGGTCATGTGTGTTTTGCTTATCGCCACATCCGGGACATGGCTAGCGCTGGCAGCCTTTTTCAGTCGGTTTATTTGCGTGGCGGTCAACAAAAGGTCGTCGCCCTATCTGATTTGTTCCGGCTTGACACGAAGAGTCACAGCAGCCCTTTCTTTCGCTGCCTTCGTGAAGCTGTCTCTTTGACCTGCGATCAGAACAATTTTGAACGGCTGATACACAGTCGGCATCTTATATCAGAGAAAAAAATTTCCTGCACCGCCTTCGAAGAACAATCAAACAACAACCAACTCATTTCCAACCTGGTTCACAACAATCTCTTCCTCATTCAAGACGGCGGCATACAGGCGGTAATCGGCCGTGGCGGCTTGGTTCAAGCGGTAGTGCAAAATCAACTTCTTTTCATCCCTAGTCATGCTCTCCTTTGTCGGCCGGAAATCGAAATAAGCAATGGGGTAAAGCGTTGAATAGTTGGCCACGTTCAGCTGCGTCCCGGTGTTAACATCGTTTCTCCTGTAGCTGTATTCTATCTGGTCGCGGCGTATCCGAATTTGGTCTTCGCCATCGTACTCCAGCTCAGGGTCAAAGGTCGACCCATACTGAAGGCGGCAAGTTCAAAGTTTGGCTCCCCATCGAGAGCGAAGGTGTCGAAGGCATAGGGGTTAGCCGTAGCAACACCCCCTTCCACCACGTTCGCCGCCTTTTGAATGAAAACGAACACATGCTTCGCGTTTTTGACCCCGTCGATCTACCGCCAGCGTCCCGTCTGTTGGTACCGGGCATCAGCGTTTCTTTCACGTAGCGCCATCGGATGGGACTCAGAACGTTTTCATTCACAACCTTCTGCCCCTCTGGTGAAAACATGAGCTTCGGAGCCCACAACTCGAACCTCTTGACAACAATCCGGTGGTTTGCGGCGGCGGACACCCTCTGATCCCAAGGTTGGTTGCGGCGGCACCCGTCACAGTTGTGTTGTCGTTGTCGAGATACCAGAACTCATCTTTTGCCACACTTCGCGCGTAGTCGTCTGAGAATTCCAGCGCTTTTTTGATGAAAACGACTTTGTGAACGCCGCTGGCCTCGTAAAGGTTTTTTCCTCCGGGTTTCACCTTCAAATCTCGAATTAGAGAGAAGGAGCCGTTACCGGCGCCAACGCCACGTCTGCGGCCAAGAAATTCCGTTTGCCTTGTCCTGCAGCTCGTACTCTACCCGAAAATAGGCGTTGTACAAGTCAAGTATTATGTCTCGGTCTTTGACATCGAACACCAACCCACTTTTGGCTTGCTCCTGCCCGTTTCCCGGCAGTGTGAGTAGGGTGTTGAGGTTGAATTGGAGGTAGTCCACTTTCTCAAGCAAGCGGGGTGCCCTGAACATCGCTGTATACAAACCAAAAAAAATTTTTCTTCAAATTTTCGTTTCAGGAACCCGCTTCAAGGGAGGATTACAGTTGGTTGGCCAGAATTTGGCTGAGTTTCACCATTGAGTCTGTGGTCGCCTGTGCGGGAGTCCGCCTACACGGAGCATGTGTTTTGCGGCCCACCTTTCTTTTTTAAAGCAGCTGCCAGATCTTTTTGCCCCCTTTTCTGTCGTCTTTCCAGTTACCTTTGCGACTGCCTTTTCGATCACCTTTGAGGCAGCCTTTTTCAGGGCAGGCGTGGCCGCTTAGCTGAGCTGTTTGCCGATGGCCATGAGGGTGTGGCGGACCACACCTGCCCCTTTGTGTCTGAAGCGGTACCGGCCGGTGCGCGCATCGTAAAATTTCATCCACTCGCTCGGTCGGTTCATGTTTGTGTGACGATATACTTATGTGAAAATTTCACTGTGAAGCTTCAAGAATCATGAGATCCAAAGCCACGTCGGTGTCGTTGAGGTCGAGAATATTGTTCCTCCCGTCGGTAACCCGGATCCTCACCGCGTCGATTCGAGATTTGTTGACCGAGTGGAACTTGGGGCGGAGGGGTTCTTTTGTGAAAGGATAGCTCACCTCGAGGTTGGCCGTGGAGAAGGAGAACAGCACATCACTTGACACATCATTCGCCCGCCGCGTGATCAGGTCGCAGTGGAGAAACACCCAGTCGACGCTTCGCGTGATGTTCCCAGTGAAGGTCATGGAGCCCGACAAAACCTGTTTGTCGAAACCAAGAAGTTTATCAAAATCACCAATATTGAAATCGAGCTCATACCCCGCCGCCAGTCCGATCACGACCCGGGTGGTGGGATAGTCGAAGTACAGGCTAAAAATGTGCTTTTTGTCTGCCGCGGTGGGGTCGAGGAATCCGGTGCGCGTCTGCAGTTCGCCGTTGATGTCAGTGTAATCGTACATTCCATCAGGAATGACCACGGATTTCCAAGGGTCGCCATTTTTTCGCCACCTGAACTCATTGTTTTCGTATTCAGCGGCGACGTTGTACTAGGAGTAGCTCATGGTGATGAGGCTGTCGAGCGCGCTTCGTAGTTTCGCTGGGTGTCGAGCATGATGGGCGGGTCGAAAACGATCTGGAAGTCGTGTGACTTCTGGTTGGCGCCGTGCAGCTTCGCGAGGCTCGAGTCGAGCAGCAGGTGGAACATTTTACCTCCGTATGTAATCGTTGAAAATTTTGCGGGCCTGAAATTCGTTGATGACCCCAAGCTGGAGGAGCTTTTTCTATAGACTGGCATAGTACTTTTACTTCTGACTCTGATCCATCTGACATGTTTTGTTCATTCTATTCCACAATTTCTGAAATAGTAGATAAACACATTCCCCTGAAACAATTATCTAAGAAAGAATTAAAATTTCAGTCCAAGCCATGGATAACCCAAGGAATAAAAGTATCTATTCGAGTAAAAAATAAACTTTATGACAAATATTTAAAGACCAAATCTTGCTACTTTCACTCTAAGTTTAAACTTTATAGGAATAAATTAAACCATCTATTGAAATTAAGTAAAAAACAATATTACAGTAACTATTTTCTTAAAAATATTAAAGATAGTAAAAAAATTTGGAATGGTATTAAACAAATTATCCATTTTAAGCCTCCAACTAGTCATAGAACCATTAAAATTACTACAAATAATAATGTCATAACTGATTGTCATATGATTGCTGATATGTTCAATAATTTTTTTGCTAATATTGGCAAGGACCTTGCTTGCTCAATACCAAATGTTGACATTTCACCTTTAGAGTATTTAAAAAATCCTCTCTGTAATAGCTTTTTTATTTCACCTACAACAGCAGAGGAAATTGAATCTGAAATTACTAAACTGAAATCTAGTAAAGCCACTGGTCCTTTTAGTATACCTGTCACTATTCTCAAAATTCTGAAAACTGTTGTATCCAAGCCTCTAGAGGTTTTGTTCAATGCTTCCTTTGAGACTGGTATAGTGCCAGACAACTTCAAATTAGCAAATGTAATTCCAGTCTATAAAAAGGGATCCCAGACCTGCCTATCCAATTATCGTCCAATCTCGTTGCTGTCTATTTTCAATAAATTGCTTGAAAAGCTTATGTGCAATAGATTAGTTGATTTCCTTGAAAAGAAAAAAGTGTTTTTTGATAACCAATTTGGTTTTAGGGCTAAGCATTCCACTGATCATGCTATCCTTAGTATTGTTGATAAAATTCAAAGGGCAATTGACGAGAGGGATTTTTCTTGTGGTATATTCTTAGATTTCAGTAAGGCATTTGATACCATAAATCATGAGATATTGTTAAAAAAACTGGAGTTCTATGGCATACGTGGGATTGCAAATCAGTGGTTTAGTTCATATCTTGCAAATCGTCTGCAAACAGTCACTGTAAATGGTGTAACTTCTACCTCTGTCAATATTTCATGCGGCGTTCCTCAGGGATCAGTCCTTGGACCAATTCTTTTTTTGTTATATATTAATGACTTTCACCATTGCTCTAAAGTTCTTGATTTCCATTTAGTTGCTGATGACAGTAATTTATTCTGCAAACATAAAAACCTCATCTCTCTACAAGCAAGTATTAATGATGAACTCTCTAATGTTAATTCCTGGCTTTGTGCAAATAAACTTTCTCTTAATATAGAAAAAACCAGTTTTGTAATTTTTCATCCTCCTCAAAGGAAAGTTCCATTCAACTTCCACCTAACTCTAAATGGGAAACAGTTGCAACAGGATTCCTGTATTAAATACCTAGGAATTTTAATTGATTCAAATTTATCCTGGAAACCTCAAATTGCATGCATTGTAAAGAAAATTAAAAGAAGTGTAGGGATCTTGTCTAAGCTTCGCCATTATGTTAATATTGATATTCTTACTAATCTCTATTACTCTTTAATCTACCCATTTCTGACCTATGGTATAATTATCTGGGGTAATACATATCCAACTACACTTCAGCCTTTATATATTTTACAGAAAAAAGCAGTGCGAATCATGACTTTTTCCTCATTTGATGAACATTCAACTCCACTGTTTAGATTATTAGCAATTATGAAGCTCTCTGATCTTGTTACATTTCATATTGCACTTTTTATGCAAAATTTCAATATTCTTAAGTGTAAGGGTCAATAAAGTTGTTGTTGTTGTTGTTGTTGTTGTTGGACCAAAGCAGAAACCTCTTTTCGGAGTTTCAACAAAGAGTTGCCAGGTCGCATCGAACCGAGGTCCACATACAGTTGGTGGATCATTTTGTCGGCGGCATTCCTAAAACCACTGCCCTCCGTTGTTTCCCAGATTTCTTTCCATTCAGGCCACGATGCGAAATGATCGTCGTCGTCCTCAGGGATTTCAGTCGCGGACAGGCGCGACAAGACGGCCTCTTCCCAATCTGTGGTGGGGCGGCGGGCTCTTGTTTCTATCCGTGGGGTTCGTTTCAAACCCTTTTTCCCCGCTTGCAGCCGTTGTGGCGAAACATCCTGCCTTGGAGCAGGAAACTTCTCCCGCCGCCACCCTCCACTTCGGCGGTCATAAATCTCTTCTTGGGCTCTTCGAACATCCGCCACTGAAAAACCGTGGAATGGAGAACCATTCTTTTTCACTCTGTAGTTGGGGTCGTTCCCGTACTGTGTGAGGAGCCGGTTGATCGTTTGCAATTGAACAGATTCGCTGGTCCCGTCGATCAGGCCGGGCACCACCGGGCCATCCCACGTTTGGCGCGGTGGTGGCGATGGGGGGGGGGGGGGGGGGAGGGGGGGGGGCTTCAGCATCACTGCTGACCTCTTCATCAACTGGTGGCGGTGGTGGTGGAAAAAAACTCATCCTCCTCTTCTTCGGGGGTTGGTGGCGGCGTCGATGGAGGTGTGGCATCCTTCCGTCTGAAATCGTCCCAATCGAATGTGTTGATTCGGTCGAACTCATCCATTGCGTAGTCGGGTCCGGCTGGTGATGACCCCTCTTTCAAAGGTGCCTGCAAACCTCGGTCCAACCTCCTTGTGGCCGGTTTGAGAAGCTTTTCAGCCTCAAATTGGCCAAACTCTTTCGCGATTCGGTTTGTTTTGTATTTCCGGAGGATCTCCTGCTCCTGTTTCCCTGCCTCAGCCTGCTTCAGCCTCTTCCTGTTACCTCCATTTCTTCAAAGACATGGCGCTTTTTCCGCCTGTATATAAAGAGGAAAAAAAAATGAAAATTCCAAATTCCCGATGTCACCGAGGCGAACGGTTTCCGACAGGGACATCCCTCCATACCCGCCGACGTTTTCAGGATGCTGATCTGCGGGCCAAGCAATTCAGGCAAGACGGACATCCTGCTGCAAATGCTCTACGAGCTGTTGGAGTTCGACAAAGTCTTTCTCTTTTCGAAAAACCTCCACCAAAACAAGTATAAAGCGCTCTTGCGGGACTTTGCCGAAAAGATCGACCCGAGGGTGGGGTAGGAGGTCATCGAGGCTCCTGGCGACGAAATCCTCCCGCTGGAAGAACTCCCGCCCGAATACCAAAAAATCGTTGTGTTCGAGGACTTGGTTTGCGAAAAGAACCAAAACGACATCATAAACTATTTCATCAACGGCCGGCACAGGGACTGTAGCGTCATTTATCTCACCCGGACCTATTACAAGGTCCCCAAAAACATCAGGGACAACTGAAGCCATTTCTGCCTGTTCAGTTTCCTCCCGAGGGAAAACAAACGAATCGCCGACGAGCTGGGCGTGCCCCCTGACCTGCTGGACCGCGCCACCGACAAAAAGTTTTCCTTCTTTTACTTCGAAAAACCACAAAAGCTGATGAAAGAAAAAATTTCGACGAAACTCCGCCGCGGGAATTTCAGAAGACTCGGAGCGACGGTGGCATCGACAGGGGCTTTTCTGAGAATCGACGGGAGAACCCCAATGACAGGCGCACTCGACGCGGAGGGCCACCCGATTGAAAATCTTGGCCCGCCGGCTCGCCCGCTCGATGCTGTCAGTGAAAGTTATGTTACAACCACTTTTGGCCAACTCGACGGAAGCGCCCCGATGACGGGCAACGTGGACATGGGAGAGAATCTTATCACCAACATGGGTTACCCCAAAGACATCCTCGACGCCACGAACAAAAGCTATGTTGACTCGCGAATTGACCTGTGTATGCCATTCAAGATTTAAAAGAGCCGATTCAAGCACACCTACCCACAACGCCGTTAACAAAAAATATGTGGACAAGGGTCTGCAAACCAAAATAAGTGATACTTTGCAACGGGATTCGAACGCGAACAACAACGCAATCGTCAATCTTGTGCCCCCCCTTTGAACTCAGTGACACGACGAACAAAGAGTATGTGGATGAGTATTTCCTCCATCGGGATAGCTCATAATCAATGTATGGCAACCTCAACATGGGGCAGCAAGGGATCACTGATTTGCACGGCCCAACCGCCGTCGATGACGCGGCGTGAAAAAATTACGTGGATGATTCTTTGAATAACTTCCTGAAAAAGGACGGCAGTCAAGCCATCACAGGCGATCTCAACATGGGGGCCCACAAAATCACCGCTCTCGAAAAGCCGGTCGACGAAACGGACGCGGCGACGAAAGGTACGTGGATCATTCGCACCTTTCTCAGTCCGGCGGGCAAAAAAATCAATTCGCCTACCTCTTGGACGACGACAACGAGTCCTCATCTGAAAACAACATATCTATCCACGGGATCGTCAACTTCCCCGCCTCTCCACATGGGGTCAACAAAAACGCGTATGAGTTCATACTCGTCAAAGACGCCGGCAGCAACGATTACCGATCGTGGATCGGGTTCAATCTCAATCCTCTTGCTTTGGGATATTACGCGCTCGTGGTTGAGTACTTTCCACCGGAAATGACAAATGTGTCTGTGAGGGCAAGCGCAACCATCGCCTCCATCGCGAGCCAAGCCACGCGAACCTTCGGCAGCTACACAAAAACCCTCGTTCAGTTGCATCACTGGAGCACCAACACCCCCAACTACATTTATTTGGATCTGCATGGCTACACTTCTGGTTCAATCACGGGCCACCTGGTTGTTTATGGTGTTTCGGGGTATGTTTCCAGCGTGAAATCGAGCGTTTTCGACATGGTTTGGGCTGTGGACGACGGGAAAGTGGAAATGCAAACCGATTTGGATATGAACGGCTATCTTCTGTTGAAACCCAAATTGGGAACCGACTTGGATGTGAATTTCAACAAAAATTCGCAGCGGCCCCCTGACTCTGTTCCGCGCGGGCGTCACCGGGATGACAATGGGGACCGCCCTGGACCTGGGTGGGTTTGCCCTTTATCAACCGAAACTGGATGATGATTTGAATTTGGACGGCAAATATGTGAAAAATGGGAGCACAACGTTGTTCGGAGGAACAAATGGAGAGGTAACAATTCAAGGTGACGTAAATATGAACAGCTTCCTGCTCAAAGAGCCGAAGTTGGGTGGAAATTTGAATTTGAATGATCAGGCTGTTTACAATAATGACGCCCCTTTATTCAGTTTTCAAAATGGAGCTATTCGGTTTTCTAAATCTGTGGTTTGGCCTGGAATGGTTTGTAGAGTAAAAAGCACCCTTCTTACCAAGCAAGAAGATGCTTTCGTTATGCCCCAGTTTTGGGCCCCATTCTACCACGTTGGACACATCAAGCGACTTGAACTGCACTTTATACCCACTCTGGAACGTGACGGGGAACTCACTGTCCGCTACACTGGGCGCCACTCCTCCTCTCGTATTTTGATTTTTCACGGGGAGTTGATGAGTGGTCAGTAGAATCCCCCTTCAATTTTGGGGATTTAGCCACTAACAACTCACCAGTGAAATTTTTCATGGCAGATCTTAAGGCCGGCTCGCATGCACGGCTGACCGTCGAGTTTGTCGTAGAAATTTCCTTTCTTTGTATATGGTTGACGCTGCACCCAAGCTCTGTGAGTTCGACTTCAACCACTTCGACCACTCCCTTGAACAGGACACCATCGAGATGTTGAAGTAGCCCTAAGCTTTCTACCACAAGAAACGTTGGGGATACGACAAGTTATTCCGCTCCTTTCGAAGAAAGGATCTGGTTTGCAGTGTCGTGGCGGGCAAGGCCATCGTTTCTTCTGCGGTTGCAGGGGGAATTACCTTGCAACTTTGACTGCTTTCGGGCTTGTGGTGAAAGGTGTGGCAAGCTTAAAAAAATACGACGAAAAAAGCTGAGAGGACCAACTTCGCCCGGGTCGAGTACAAAAAGGTTCTCGACGCGATACGCTTCCACCTCAGGGGTGAGGCTTTCGTGGAAAAGGAATTCCTTGACAGGCTGAAACTGGTTGACGACTTCGTCAGCGACCACTGCATGGAGATCCCCGAAAAAATCCAGGCGAAATACACCAAACTTTTCGTCGCGAGTGATTTGACGTGAAGTCGTTGACGCGGAGTCGAATCATGTTGTTCGGTTCAAGCCCACCACCATCCATCGACCCTTTCTTTGCCCGGCGACGAAAGAGGTTCGCGAGAATTTCTTTTTTGTGCGGCCAAACCCTTTCCGGAACCGCTTAAAAATAATCATACAAAAAGCAAAATAAATTAAACGACTTGGGATAAAGAAACTCCTGAAATCGCGGATGAGGCTTCCCAAAAAGGTCCACCACAATGGGTCGCAGATTACACGCCAGCCATCTGAAATGGTGTTTACGGCGTCGAATATTCCGTGTTTCTTGAGAATTTTCCGAAGGTGGGTGAATGAAACAGGGTTGGCTGTCCACCCCACCTCCTCCCTGGTTTTGGTTGGGGTGGCGAGCTCCTCAACCCTTTGACAACTTTGAAAAACAAGTTCGAAATACTCATGGTCCTCAAGCATCGCTTTATCACAGCACACCCTCACATTTGCCATCTTTCCCACTGTTTATAGGTTCAATGGAAAAAACCCCTGCCTTGAAGCAGCAGAAGCAACTTTCAAAAATTTGCTACAGCCCGAAAGGTTATTGGAAAGGGTTCGCCGCAGTGAAAAAACTGGCCCAAACCGCAAAGGTTTCGGAAACTGTGGCCAAACAATGGTTGAAAAGGCAGGCTCTTTGGCAGATCTTTCTTCCCGCGCCGCCGCACGTTCCTCGGCCGAAGTTTGACGTGCAGATGCCCAACGCGGTTCACCAAGCCGACCTGCCTTCATGCCGCACGATAAGGTGGGGCGCAAAACTTTCAAATACGCGCTGACTGTGGTCGACGTGGCCATCCGCTTCAAGGCCGCTGCGCCCCTGACCTCGAAACATTCTGACGAAGTGGCGCGGGCCTTTGAAAGGATTTACAAGCGCGCGCCTCTCAAATGGCCAAGCCTGCTGGAAGTGGACCCTGGGCGGGAGTTCATGGGGGCTGTTTCCAGAGTCATGGAGGCACATGGAACGAGCATTTGCCGTGGGCATGTTGAAATTCACCGCGACCAGGCGATTGTGGAACGCTTCAACCGCACACTTGCTGAGCGTCCGTTGGGGCACCAGTACGCTGTCGAAATGCGGCTACCGGAAGGTATGCGGTCTGTTGTGTGGGTGGCAAGGCTTCCCAGTGTTGTGGCTGCTCTCAACAACCAAACCACACGGCTGACAGGATTGAAACCTGCAGATGCAATCGGAGAATAATCTGTTTTTGCACAGCCGGCAACTCCTTTCTTGAGACCTGTTGGTGCGGACGAAAAAAGGCTGCGCCCCTGGTGTGGAAGTGCGCCACTTGTTTTAACCTGGTGAGTTGGAGGGAGGCACAAGACGAGCCACAGACCCTGTTTGGTCTTTGAAAGTGTTCGAGGTTGAAAAGGTCATGGTGAAACCAGGCCAACCTGTCATGTATTGGCTTTCCCACCCCGAGGCGGGAGAGCGCGATGGGCCCCAACGCAGCTTTGTTCGGAAAGAGTTGATGGTTGTTCCTCCCGACACTGAGCTCCCTCCTGCCAAGCCTGCTTAGATGTGAAATTCAATGGGTTCTGTGTGAATGCCGTCCGGCAACACTCACCGCTTGTCGTAGTACGCACTCAGACCCAGCTTCTGCTGCACGTAAATCACCATCCGTCCCTCTCTCATGCGGAAGCCCCTGTTCGTCGCCACGTCCTTTTCCCTTTCCAGCGCCTTTTTGAAACGCTCCCACCTGATGGCGTTTTGCCTCTGGTTCATCCCTTTCCTGCTGAGCGTGCTTTTGCCCCTGTTGACGTCAACGTAATTACACTTCGAGCAGAGCGCGATCATTCGGGGGCCCTCTCACTCCAGTTTGAACAGCCCTGGAGTGCGGCTGCTCCACTTGTCTCACGCGAGCCACTGCTTTTTTTCCACCTCGAACTGGGCCCTCATCTCCGGCTTTACGACGTCTTCCTACTTTGCACCAGATATCGCCATGTAGTTGCTGTCTGTGTCCATCTGAATCAGCTCGAAGTCGCTGCGGTCCACGAACTTGTCCAGCAAGTCAAAGTAAAACTCCAGCATTCGGAGCTTGGCCAGCTGGTACCCAGCGATTTTGGCTCGTTGGTCTTTGGGCAACAAGTGGAAAATGTCTTGCATGAACACTCTTCTGACTTCCTCCCGAATTCTTTTTCCACGCCGTTCGATCTCCTCCACAAACTTGCGAATCAGCTCTTTGAGGTCTCTGTCGCAGATGTGTGTTGGTTCGCGTTCGAGTGTGTCCCCGATTGAGAAACAGATTGTTTTGTGAACGTTTTGAATGTGGAGTGTGGGTGTCGGGTCCTTCCTCTTGGTTTTGTCCCCATATTCCTCGAAGTCAAAGATGATCGCGTGTGGATAGCTGGGGGTGGGGGCAGCGCCTCCTGTGCTGGCCTGACTTGACACGACCGTGCTTCGACCACATGAAACCCCGCTGCTCGGAGTTTTTGTGTCCATTGGAATGTTGCTTGGTGCAGATCTTCGCGGCTTTTCCCGTCGTGAGCGATTTTTGTGTCGCGGTCAGGGTAACAGCGAGGACAGCCATGCTAGTAACACCCTTGGTATTGGTACACTGTTTTGCTCTTAAGGTGGAACCCATCCACTGGGCGTCCCAAAATCCACGGCTCACCCCCGTGCCCACATTGGGCGTGATGAATGTGAATTCCTTGTCGGCGAGCTTGTTGTTCCACCCAGCGGATCCCTTGGGCGGAGGCGGTTTATTTGGGAAAGAAAGCCTTCTCAAACGCGGTTTGCGATTTTTCGATTTTTTGTTTGGGGCATTCCACCACGGTTTCTCCTCGAGAACAGGTTGCGATGTGCCGTTGCAGATTAGCTGCTTTCGTGGATCTTGTTTGGCAGTGTGGGCAAACGTAGTTTTCCCCACCCGCCATCGGGTGAACCGACGGCCACTTTGGGTTTCCACCCCTTCAGGCTCAGGGTCGCCAAACAGTGTTCCAAGTATTAATTGGTTATTGTTTGGAGGTCTGGTCTCACAGGAGGGAAAAGGGGTTCGAACTCAGCCAAAATGTCTTGCTGTGGCGCAGCTGCCATGGCGCGGGTATATTTATGGGGAAAATATTTTTGTGATTTTAATTCTCTTCGGGGGGCAAGATGTTTGGGCCTTTCTTTTCCCCCCCTCCGGGGGTGAGGGGTACAACCGCATGATTTCTTCCTTCATTTCTTCCCAGCTCCGTGGTGCCGACCGGCACTGGTGGCCGCTTTCTGCGAGGCGCTGGCACCGGCCGCTTGCCTTCCATCAATCCTACCCATACCCCCATCTCTCTAATTGGCCGCGCTCTTCCATCAATCCTTCCATACCCCCCTCTCTTTAATAGGCCGACCCCTGGTTGCCTTCCTGGTTGCCTTCCTCTTTCAGAGTAGTAATAGGTGAGTCAATTCAATACAACCGGAGCCACCACACCCCAAGGAGCGAAGCGACGAGGGGTGTGGTGCGGACGTGGTGCTAGATGTTTTGGGAGACGTATTGAGAGATCTACAGGCTTCTTTGACTGAAAGAGCTTTGTTTTCTCTGGACTGGCTACTCGATGTTGTGAACAGAAACGGAGATTCGTTGGGTACGATCGTAGACCTGAATCAATCCGTTTACTTTCTCCTCCCGGATGTTCGCGACTGTATTTGTGCTCATAGCAGCTCTTCTTCAGCTCGAACTGCCGGGGTGGTCGTAAGTGGTCAGCGACGCAGACCGCGTTACCGTATTACAGAGGAACAGCTTCAGGTTTTGATTGATCGTTGATTCACTGTCCGGGAAAAGGAAAAAGGAAATAGGCCAAAAACTTTGCGTTACAACGCAAGAGCAAACATCGCTCCAGATGATGGAATAAAAAGTGACATTGCCACGATAAGAAACATGAAAAAACAACGCTCAGCAAAAATATGGCGACGCTCTTATTAAGTTTCACTATCGGCGAGTAGAGGGGAACAAAACCAAACTCACCAGGATCAAAGACATCAAACAGCTAGAATCTAGAAATAATGATTTAAAACAACCTAGAGATGTAGTAGTAGTAAGTAGTAAAACTTTATTTATACACGGTAGCAATTCATTTACATGCTCTTCCATCGAGCCGTGTTTTAAAAAACAATTAATTAATTACTTAACCAATTAAATTATCTAACTAAATTTATTGTCTGTACAAGGCTATTGTATAGGCTATAGTATTACAAGGCTATAAATACTCGTTATTACTTATGGCTACTTATCAATATTAATTAAATGTATGACTTAAAGGAACAAATAGTTGGCTGAATCTTAGCGCTCAAAGGCAAGCTGTTCCAGAGAAGAGAGCCACGATATTGCAAACTTCGTTTGCCTGCTTCAGTACTCGGTCTAGGAACGAAAAGGTTGTATTTTGAATTTCTTAGATTATGCGAGTGAACACTGGATATAGTTTTAAACGAGTCGGAGCAAGATTATGGAGAATCTTAAACAAAATGATTGCACACTCTACGGTCTCAGGACCAATTGTCGATCATCGAACATACTGAAGTATACAAGGGCGAGAGATTTGAAAAGGAGTCTATTCTTGACGTACGCACGCACTTCAAATCGACAGAGACTTTCCAATACATGTACAGGCACTTAAACTCCTGTCACCCTCCGGGCGTCAGCAAATTATCTGAGGAAGTCTTAGAACTAACTCTTCAAAAGAAAAATAAGAAAACATTGCTCTCTTTAAACGAAATAGATTTTTGATCTTCTCCAGATAACCTTATGAACATGACCCTGTCGGGAGTTAATTATAGTGATAGAATGTCGGCTGTACAAAAGAAACAACAACAACAACAACAACAACAACAAAACACGCACGTGAATTCTTACAGAATATCGCCCATCAGTGCCTAATCTCAAACATATTCTAATGAACAAATGGCACTTAATACAAAACCAGCCCTTGCTAAGAGAAATCTTTAAAAATACTCCCCTGATCTCATACAGAAAAGTTAGGTCTAAATGTACTGGTTAGAGCTATGGTCAAACACGATAGGAAATTCAAAGACCTTCAAAGTTTTAAACGTTCCCTACAGACGAAGGTGGTCCGGGAACAGGTCTAGCTGGGCAAGTCGAAAACAGTTGCCTAAAATTTTGAATTACTCTTTGTCGCCCTGGATCCAACTGAGAAACCCCTGTTTCACTTGCATGACGCCGGGTTGATGTTTTATTGCCATTCACTGTGGTATTGGTCGTTGTGTTGCTCCGACCCTCGATAATTTCTTTAACCTCCTCTAAGAAGGAGATACATTGGGCTAAAAGTCCTTCCTCGCGGGTAGTTTCCTCTCGAGCGGCCATTCAGTTTCAAACAAGGAATTAATTTTCTCTACGCGGTAACTTACTTAACTTACGCGTCATCGCATGTATATTCATGAATTATAATCTAGAACTAGTTCTTACTCAGGTTCTGCTCGGTTTCCCATTTGAGCCACACCCCCATCAGAATAGAAATTGAGGCAACAGAACAGAAATTGGATCGGTTGTTAATTGTTTCGTAATTTATGTTCTGTTGCTTCAATTTCTCTTTTAGCGTCTTTATTTCACTTCTCATGTCTTAAATTCTGTTCTGTTGCTTCACTTTCTTTCGTGGTGTCTCAATTTCTGTTCCAATCTCTTTAGAAAAGAATTTGATTGCCAGTAAGAAAAATTGGCGATTCTGCATAACACAATTTGAAACATAATTTTGGCGGAGATCACCCCTCATAGAGCTGTAAGGCATTTTTTAAGGGATATATGTTGATAGGGGTCTATGGATATACACTGCCAAGAAACAGACACGAACCGATGAATGATGCCTGTTGTCACGTATCGGAAAACGTTGATTCACCTTGTGTCTTTAAAGTCTGAACAACCAATATGTTAAGAAAAGTGTCCATACGAATGTTTGCAAGTTCAATAGCAAGAAGAAAGCTTTTAACAAGACCAAACTTAACTTAACTTCTCAAAATATTCTCGTTTTGTTTACGCAAGGACTTTAACATTTTCGATAGGAATGCAAAAAGAAGGAAATGAAATAAACTACGTTCTGCTTAGGGTTTTTTCTCGTCTTCTCAGAAGCGCGTAATGATTTAAAACGCATGAATTTATCAGTCATGTTTTTTAATAATAGTAGGTTTCAAGTTACGTAGCCAGAATGGCGGTTTTATACAAAACACCTGAAAACACTAGCCATTTGTTTGTGGCGAACTAGGCAAGGAATTTAGAAAATTCATCGTTCTGTTTACAAGAGGACTGCGCCATTTGATTCGACCTCAATAATGCTGTGTGTATTTGAACAATAGTTGTGCACATTTGTAACATGCTTCGCGAAAGTTATCCGAAATTTATGTAAAAATTTCCGCTTCAGAGTTCACGCGAAACGCGACGCCACTGGCAACTTACTTTTGAACGGAACTGAACAGTTTTACCAGAGATATATTAGCGCTTTGTTCGTACGTAAACAAAAAGGCCTTCTGCGAACCCAGAAACCATTTTCAATTTTCCTAGAATCAGAAAGCGTACTCTCGCGCCTCCGAGAGTCCGTTGTGAAATGTTTTGTCTTCTGTGGCGTGAGGCACTGAAAGATAATTTTAAAACGCATTTTTGTTTTGTGAAAGTACAATGCACTAAACATTATTGCATTATTTCTTGGGAAGAGAACACCTGCGAGCGTAAACTGAGTTGGGAAAAGGTTAGTCAGAGAAATGGTCGCGATAAGAGTAGCTCAAGAAATAAAAATATTAAGTGGTTCCCTCCAAACATAAGGCTTATCATATTGAAGGATTTGGGCGATATGTTACACACTTGACATAGCGTCCGACATTGGTGAACAAACAGCCGGACGAAACACAAGACAATAGTCGGACATTCGGCGCAGCAGATGCCATAGTGAAAGTAAAATATGGAAAGGGATTCAGATCTGGTTATGCTAACTTTATCATAATATTGCAACCGTGTGGATGAAACAGTGAAGTAGCAAATTGCAATTTACCTCGTGAAAGGCCGAGTGAAGGCCAAGATGACCTCTTGTTTTGGCTAGATTCTGTCTTGAAATCGGCTCTACGAGCTTTAAAAGGTGTTTTTTGGCAAAATGCTGTTAAAGGGTTAAAGTACACAGTTTTCTGAAAAAAAATCCACCTTTGAGCATAAAACAATTCAATTGGCCAATAAAATGCCAAATCGAGTGGGAAAAAACGAAAAAACGCAAATTTTAGCAGTTTTGATTAACCCATTGACTACTACACCGGCCAAAACCGGCCGCGGAGAACTACGTCCCTTGAAGCGTTTGTGACGTCATCAGTTTTTAACGCTCGTGGACAACTTTTACATGTACCATGTTAAGGGGGAGGAGGTCTTTCAAACCATACTCAAATGATTACGATTCCGTCAAACAGGCCAGACAAATCGCGAAAAAAGCAATTGACGTTGACCCGAAAATTTTAATGAAAATCTTGTTCCACCACCCACCTGCACTTCCTTCCATCTAATCCTACAATCCTAAACGTTTTCCTCAAATCTTTTCCCACCGAAAGAAAGCCAAGAAAATGCTCAGCAAGAGAGAAAGAAAGCGAGGCAAGAAAAGCGAAAGAAAAGGGGAGGACAGAATACGAAATGTAGAAGGGGAGGGGGGCAGTGAAACTTTTAAACCCCAAAATTCGAAACGTTGTTTTCTGCGCATGCCCGAACCTGAAGAGCTAAAATTTAGCGTCAGGAAGAGAAGGGCAGTTTTGGTTCTTTTTGGCTAGATTCTGGCCAGAAAACGGCTCCACGAGCTTCAAAAGGTGTTTTTCGGCAAAATGCTCGGTAGTTAAAGGGTTAAAGGCGCTTTCCCAATAAGAAATTTTTCGACCAACAGGGAATCATTCATGACTTTGGGAGAAATACGTGGAGTGATTTGGCTGAAATTGTGCAGGTGGTAAAACTGGAAAGAAGAGAGACATAAAAAAAACATAACAGGGCGTAAGGCAATACGTCGAATTGCGAACTGCAGTATTGGTGCTCACATTTACGCGCTCGCACAAAAGAGTGAAAACAGATACAACGTCACGGCATATTTCGGTATGAAAACATCCCAGTCATCTTTTTGGCGTTCACTGAATGACAAAATACAGAGCTTAAGCAACGACGACGGCGACGGCAACGAGAACGTCACAAAACAATAGGCTTAATTAGGAAAAACAATTGGTCCGCACGTGCATTTTGCATTTTGGTACATATCTTTGCCGTCCTCAGCAAAACAACAACGTGAAATGACCAAATTTTGGGTTTTGTGGAGAACGTGAGCGTATGACGGTGAACTCTTCTTTCTTTTTCCCAACTTCAACGCCTTTTTTTGCTAATTTAGCTCCAGGATAATTCGCCCACGTTTTACAAGTTAATGAAGTTGGAATAATCGCGAAAGAGTTACGATAACGAGAAATTACATTTTGAAATGACGTTTTCGTTGCCGTTGCCGTCGTCGTTGCTTAAACTCTCTAAATTAGGGAGCTTAAGCAACGAGGACGACGACGACAACGAGAACGTCACAAAACAATAGGCTTAATGAGCAAAAACAATCGCTCTGCTCGTGCGTTTTACATTTGGTACATTTCCGTCCTCTGCAAAACAACAACGTGAAATGACCAAATTTTATGTTTTCTCGAGAACGTGAACGCATGACGGCAAGTTTTTCTTTCTATTTCCTAACTTTGACGTCGCTTATAACAATTTAGTTCCTGGACAGTTCGCCAGCATTTTTTAAGTTCAGCAATTTGGAATAATCGCGAAAGAGTTACAAAAACGAGAAGTTATATTTGGAAACAACGTTTTCGTTGCAGTCGTCGTCGTCTTTGCTTAAGTTCCCTAATGTTTCTTCTCCGACGGCTGTTAACAAACACCTCTTACGCGCTAGCTAAGGCTTGTAACTTAGGTGTTAGATCTCTTGTTACACAATATAATGTTTCACCAACAATTTGTCGGATAATTGTCAAACGTGTTGCTTGCCATCAGACGTCTTAGCCACCACTTCATAATGTTGGCGTGATGTTGTATGAAGTTTACTAGAACGTTTGGCCAAAGGGGCTAGAAAAACTGCCAAATTAGGATGTGAGAAACTCTTTGAAGTTATTGAAATGTCGCAAATAATACGAACATCTATCGTGATATAGTTATGGGTTGAACAAGTACCATTGTTATATACCTACACTTTCACTCAACAAAAGGAGTACTGCGATTGGTTGATTCTTGGTCACGTGCCCCTGACCAAATTCAAATGTATCCCGACCGGGATACAATTCCGCAATTGTTGCCCGCGCGCCCGGATACAGCAGCACGTGATTAGTGCATGACTAAGAAGTGGCATGATCTTCAGCACGTGCTCACGTCAGCTTGATTGACGAGGCGGACCTGAGAACACTGCCAGTTTTCAGTTTTATAAACCAACGATAATACAAACGTTATGGAACCCGAGACTAAAAGAAAACGTTTTTCTCAAGTATCAGCCGAAGAAATTCAGCATCTAATAGGAGGAAAATTTCGGAAAATACAAGAAAGGCATGTTCTACTTTTTCAGGTACTTTTAAACGTTTGTAAATTACTCATTCGGCAGGCTTGTGAATAAAGACGTGTTTTTGTAATGCCGTCTTTGTTTGTTTGTCATTTTATTTTGCTGTGATTGTTGAAGGGAAAGTCTCGGTATATAACAAAGCACTTAATGTATGATCCCTCGGGAAACTAGTTAGTTTTGTTTTCCCTCGAGTCCTGATGTTTCCCTCGACTTCGTCTCGGGAAACATCAGGACTCTCGGGAAAACAAAACTAACTGTTTCCCTCGGGACCATACATTAAGTGTATAAAGTACCACTGAATATTTTAAGTTGTACTTACCCAACACAGCCCAGAATTTAGGAGGGGGAGGTGGGGTGGGGTGAGGGGCTTGGGAGATATTTGATTACATCGATGCAATTTGTTCTATTATCTCGAAAACCTTTATAGAGTCAACGGCAAATCTTTGATACTTTCGATTCGTCCAAAGGAGAAAAAATCTTTACTTCAAGTACAGTTGATCTTATTGCTGGGGAACCGAAGTACACAAATTTATTTCACCGTACGGCTCCTGTACACATTCGTTAATATTTTGGTAAACTATGCGCGCGGAAGTGTGTCTGAGTGGTGAGATAAGCTCCCACTCGTTACTAGAAAAAGGACAAATAATCTGTTTAACAATTCAGAAACGCAGTGTCATTGCTGTTATAGGTGTATACTCTTCTGGAAGTCACATTGAAGATTTAAAAAACCTTTGGAATGCTATTGGTTGTTTTCGTTTTGAGTGGCAACCACAACTAATCGATTTAAAACATTTAGATTTGTCCTCTATGGTCACTATTAATAGGAATGCCTGCTTCCAGCGACTAATCAGTTAAACCGGAGCAATGTTCAATGTTGTGTTGGGCTAAATCAATCACCTGAATCAACAACAATTATGAACAGGTGTATTTATCGAAAAAGCAACAATAAATACAGCTATTTTAGGCCTCCTTTACAGGGAGGGGGGAAGATCCTAGCGGTAGGAAGATCCTAGCACCAGGGACAAAAACAACAAACTAAACAAACGTGGCGTCGGCCGGGCGATCAGCGGCTAAAGGAAGACAATTTCGTTCTCAATTTCCGACAGAAATTTCTGTATGTAAACCAAACTGAAAGTTGGTTCGCCTTCTAGGATCTTCCTGCCTCCATGTAAACAGCCCCTTGAACAATTAAGGCTAAAGAGTTTAGGGTTTCAGTAAATAAGACTATTTCAAGAACCCTTTCTTTGCTACCTTTCCCAAATTTATTTTTCCGGCAAAGATATTATTTAAGGCTTTCCGATGAAAGGAGGAAAAAAAGAACTGTTTTAGTGGGAGATAGGATTAAAATAAAAACAGGGGAGGCGTTATTTCTCATTTTGTTTGCACAAAATTACACTGTTAGCCATAAATTTTTGAGGCTGGTATCTAACTGGTAAACTTCATCAAGTCGGGTAACTTCCGTGCGTCCGTTTTTTTTTATTTAAAAAGTCCAACTCACTGAAAATTTTTAATATTGCAGTATTCAGTGGTTGTTCAATTTGTCCTGATTTTGTAGAAAAAAGAGGAAGTTATTTGAAGACTTGTGTCAATTTTTATTAAACGCGCCGTCACCGTGCTTTTATGTTGTATGTCCTAAGCAACCGTTATAAGGGTCGGAACGGAAAGCAAATTTGTCAACAGGATGACAACGGGCATCCTTGCCTATTTTCAAATAATTTTGAAACTTCTCAGCAACAAAAACGTCGTTAACGTTTCTCTTCCAGAAACCACGTCGACGTTTTCTTTAGAGGTTAGTTTTCTTAGAAGACGTTTTTGTGGACGCTCATTACTCCGCCAAGCAGTCACTCCAGAAAATCAATTATGTTCATCACGTTCATTGGTGTTTGCCGCACAATTTAAAACGCTGAAATTTAATAAAGGAAGTCCAACTTTAAGTGATTTTTATTTTGCTGTAAACTTGTATAATAAACACATTAAAACTGTTTGCTTTTTCAAAGTAACCGAGTAGTACTTGGCAACTCAATAAGTGCAATATTTTAGAGAAAAAACTTGCTCATTTTATTCAGGCGAAACAGTTTTAATCATTTGTAATCAGTACTTGTTTTTACGTTTTTATTTTGGTTCATCTGATAATATGGTGAACAACCCACTCTCAAAACTGTACTTTAAATTAGTATTTAATGATAAATTAATTTGTATTTACTTTCGTTTTAATTGAAGGTAATTAAATTTCCACTTAATTTTATATATATTGACTCGTTTTAAATTGGCTATCCAACTGAAGTTTGTCCCTGAGCCATTGAGGTTTAACTAAACGTCTCTACTGTGACCGAAAAAATGTCTTTGACTTTGGTGAGTAAGGACTTGATCTTTTCCTACTTTAATTGTCCTTCCCCTTTCTGAAACACAAACTCGTGCAGTTCACAAAGAAAGCTGCAAGGGTATCACATCTTAAATTCATTTCATTCATCAGCAGTTATCTTCCATAACTTGAACTCCTTGTTCAGCAACCTTCTATCCTTCTTAGCAGAACACCTCTTAGTAACGTCAGGCAAAGTTACTACGAATAAACTAAATAAGATCTGTTGAAATCAGGTTTGAAAAGGTTATATACCAATCTGCATGAGAACTTGGAGACAGAAGATAAAGACTGTTTCATTTCTGTGACAGCTGTCCAGTTCGTGACCCACTGTAGGCTTTCAAAACCCATTCCATTTGAATTTCACTTTTAGCTTTTCCGTTTATCTGACAGAGAATGTTTTTGCTGCAGGTGCTGTGCGTTCTTTGTGGTTTTATGGCCTATGTTCCAACGGCATTCACTCTAAGTTGTTACGCCTGCCATGATTATCCAGGCTCCAGCCAGCCCTGTAGCAGTCCTTCAACGCAGAGCTGTGAATCCTATTACGACTCCTGCATGTCGTTCACTACTACGGTGGAATACTATGGAATGGACTTCACATCAGTCGTGAAGAATTGCACGCTATCTGCCTTATGCGACTCAGTCACTTTTTGTGACCACATGAACAGCACTTTGTCTGTCATTGGGGTCATGAAGGCTTGCTCATTGAGTTGTTGCTCTGGCGATCTTTGTAATGATCAAAGCGGAGGAGGTAGTTACTATGTGGACATTTTCTTTACAAAGTTCACTCTTATTTGCTTCCTTTCCGGCTTTCTCTTATTCACCTACAATTCACACCAACTCACCTCACCACACCACACCGGACTCCAGTGCGCTCTACTTCATTCCAGTTGGCAGCAAACACTTCACTTCATTTCCCTTATCTTCGGTTTTCATTCTTGATATTATTTGACTGTCAGTGCAGTCGAATTATAAAAAAGGTAAAAAATATAAAATGTCCAAATCTGAAAACAAAATTGGACGTCAATGTAACTGCAATGATACCTGGCAACACTGCCAAGTTATTTCCTGTAATATTTTGAGCAAATGCTATTATTCATCTCACATTCTATATTAAAGGCGTATGATGATCTCTCTTTACAGTTCCATCCACCCAAGGAAAAAGGCATGCATACAACCAACGTATGATGATGAGGAAAACAGCTGAAACAATCAAGAAAAACTTGATGGACATGGCAAGGAAAGACTATTAAATTAGTTCATTTTGGTAAGAATAACAAAACAAAAAATAGTCCATTTTCCAGTGGTCGTGACTAGAATGGATGCTCCAAAGTCAGGTCACACACTTAGTTTTGTATATATAAAGCGCCAACGATCTTAGTAAATTTTCACTAAGTTAAAAAAAATATATTTGAAAAGAGCATGCAAAGAGTCGAACCCGGGTCACAACGATATCCATATCCACTACACCAGCGATTGGTAGCTGACAAGGGAGGCAAGTTTTAACAAATTTATATGGTGTCACAATAACAATATATGAAAGCTAACCATTTTGAGTCAACGCTTAGGCCTAATCACTAAAGATCAGTGTCTAACTCAGCAGTTCTTCTCTGCCTTTAAACACAGTGTTGTTTTGGGTTAACACTGAGGTTGTCGGTTATTGCCATTTATAGAAGAACAAAATCAATGCTACAGCTCTGATTGGCCAATCAGCTATGGTTTATTGTGCTAGTAAACTCATGGAAATTTTGCGGGTTTTCTGAATTATTATATTAAAACAATATACCACAAGCTCCTATGGTTTATAGACATGATAAACCACTTGGGATGTTGGAAGAACACTCGAAGAATTCGTTAATCACGAGCCGCAGGCGAGAGATTGACGAATTCTTCCAGTGTTCTTTCAGCATCCCGCGTTGTTTATCAGCCTATAAACCATAGAAACTTGTGGTATATTGCTTAAATAACGTCACCAAATGTTCCACGATAATTTGAGATATTTAATATTGTATATGCATCACGAAATGTCTCACAGAATATATTTGAGTATCCATTCCAGTTATAACCATTTTCCAATTGTATGCTTAGTAACCTGGCTTTTGAGTAGGAGCGAAGCTGGTTTGACAGATATTTGATGCAGACCTCAGTGCTTTTCACATGCTAATGTTGACCGACTGACTTAAGGCCGCACAGGACACTTAATCTCATTACGTATGTATTTATTTGTATGGAACCGTGTCACTGATTCAGACGATGCACGGAATATTCATGAGAAGAGTGTTTACATTCCAAATTAATTGCACGTGTGGTTGAAATCTCGAAGTATGAACTTCTTGCACATTTTTTAATACATTAGGGGACTCTTTCGATCTTCGGAGAAAGAAAATACTGAAATTTTGTGTGCGAGTTTTCATCACGGATATAGAACTTCAGGAACTGATTCACCAGGGAGATGAGCTTAGGATACTATACTGTGATGTGACAGTAGCAAAATTGCAAAAATTTAACAAAGAAGATCAGACGCTTCAAAGTCTAAGTTTCAAAGTCTACGTTTCACAATAGTTAATAGAGGGAGATGGTTAGGAAACCCGGCAGACATCAAAGGAACAAAACGAAGAGGCCAAGATTTAAGTTGGAATTCTTCTTCGTGTACATTTCTTTGTTTTGCACTCATTTACTATGCATGAATTACGTAATCGAAATGTTTTTATTGGCTAGTTGCATGAGCACGCGGTAACCACCTATTGTTATTGTGCACGGTCAACCCCCAAAATAGCAAACAAAAACATATAACAAAGAACTTTGCTATTTTTTTGATAACCATTTCCCTCTATGAACTATGATGTGACGTAGGAAATGCTTCAGAAGACACGAGTGCTTTGGCATTTCCTACGTCATCAGCATTGTCCTGAGCAAGGATACGTTCCTAGTCCACGGGACACGATTTAGTAAATTTTGAGGTTTTTTGGAGGGCGAAAAAATTCGGCTTTAGTTGATTTTGCCAAATTTCTTTTGTCATTTCGTAATCAAGACACAACAAGCTTCAAAAATTAAAAAAAAACCAACAATTTTTACTTCATAGGCACTTTAACACTAAGTGGTAAAACCATTTACTTTAATGCGCTTCAGAATAAGAAAAATCGGACACAAACATTGATTATTCTAGTTCTAACTTTAGCAGCTTAAAATATCACCGGAAATCGCGATCCGCCTATAAAACGAAAATCATGGTGTAACTCTGTCGTCCGCCAAGGTTCCTGCCAAATTTCAGCGAAATCGACCCTCAAAATGCAGAGATTTGAAGCTTGAAAAGGAAACACCTACCCCACAAATTATGCTCACCAACACAAGTGTCCTGTGCGACCTTAAAGTGCACATGAATCGAAATTTCAAGCCCAGTTTTTTTTCTTCAATATGAAAATTGGTGTCTTAAGAAACATTTTGAGGGGAAAATAATTTACTTAAACGAGCAAGAACGTATTTTAAAATGCGGCAAAAGTTGGGCCTTTCTCGCTAAAATTCTAGACAAGGATCTGGGGTCTGGTGAATAGTCATGACGTCATTCGTGTGTAAACAGTCGAGTACGTCAATCTGTTTCTGTGAGTTCCGTGGAATTAAAATGTCGGAAAACTGCCAAGATTGACTACCGGGGCCGCCAGCTGCGCAAAACTTTCCAAATTTAAGCTTTTTCGCCTTCTCAGATATGTTTCACGCTTGAACATTATAAACGAATGACGTCACAATGTCTAAAATTTCAGGCCACGGCGAGAAGTTTTGAACCCCTACAAATGGTGAATCCTTGTCAAAAAAAGGAACGAAACGACTAAAAATGAAATATGGGGATTATAAGCTATCTAAAAACGCAAAAAAAAAAAGATTGGCAGTTAATTTTCGATTCATGTGCACTTTTAGGCTAGTTTCGAATTGTGGGAGAACAAAAGAATAAAGCCGAGGTTCAGGGGAATAATTTGCATTTTCCTTTGTTTTTGACAAATCAATTTCCTCAACCTCGACTCTGCTCCTTTGTTCTACTACAATTCGCAACAGCCTTTTTTAAAATGAGCTATTCAACTCTGTTGTTGTGTACCCAGACAGGGAAGCTTGTTTTTTCTTCTCTAAATGAAATGTTATAGATTCCAGGAATTTGCCGCTGCAAGGTAATTCTCGTCTCTCTAAAGTGATGGGAAATAAACCTCAAAAGAACATTTTAAAACTAAAATGTAATTTGCTGTTTCTTTCTGTTGTTTATGAATCAAGCATAATTCTCTCTTAAGAATCTTTGTAAAATTGAAAAAAAGGTATAATGTGTGCAATGGATATCAAAAATGAGATGTTTCTGTAGAAAGCAGCCTGGAAAACTTTATCTTAGACACCGTTGCCATCTTCGACACCTTTACCCTAACCTTCAGGCTTTCTGGTTTATAATCTTCGCCTTCGCCTTGTTTGTTTTGTTATTTTAAATCGCTTGAGCAGAGTGTTAACTTTTAACTTTGGGGGGGGGGGGGGTGTATGTCGGTAATTTCCTTCTCTGGGCACCACTTTCTCCAAACAAACAACTAAAAGCAGTACTTTTCTCATTTTTCTTGTTTTTAGAGCTGTTTTCAGTTCCTGTTGTTGCTACGGTCGCGAAGGAAAATTGCGGTTTTCGTTGGTAGCTCATCGATGTATCTGAACTTTGCGCCATTCAGAGGCCGCGTTTGATTGGCTCAATTTTAGTGCCTTTGTTTATTAACCAGCCACAATTCTCTGTTTTTTCCTCTTATTTGCACTGAATTTTTTTTTCTGCACTAAATTACCTTTTTTCTGCATCGTGGTTCTTACAAAATGTATTTCTCTTAGCCAATAAGAATCGGGACATTTTTTCATGTGTATTACTAACTGATTGATTGATTGATTGAGTTTTTCCTATCCCCAGGTCAGATTTCCCATGGACTGGACCACAAGATAAAGACAATAAGGGGAAAAATACTAATTCCTACTAAGAAAGAATTTCTTAAGGTTAAACTAGCTTAAACTAGCAGGATTTAGACATGTAACTAGCCGTGTAACCGAGGGATGTAAATTAAAAAAAAGATTATTATATAATTACTCAGCGAGTCGTCTTTAATTTGGAGTCTTGACTACAATTTTACCTCTTGCAACCACTTACAACTGAAAAGGCTGCTTATACTCACTTTTCATGCACAATAAACCATCAAGAGTTGGTTCAAACAAACTACTCTTGCCATAGTCATGGACCATCCAATCTCCACCAGAGTCTCCACCAAGTCAATTAGTGCCCCCTCTCCCACGTAGGACGTCAAACAATAGAATTTCTGATTCCAACTTATCTTTCTGTTTTTGGTGTAAAATACCTTACACTTGTTAGCTTACAGAGGCAGCTTACTTTCTTTGATTTCAAATGTGTCAAGTATGGCTGTTTTAACCGCGTTCCCTTAAAACTGTATGTCGATTTTCAGGAAAAAATTTCAGGTGTCTAGTCTTCAGTATCTGGCCATCGACATGAATTGTGTCTTCTACCACAAAAATTGGTTCAAGCCCCGTTGCTGGTTTTGGTATTCGATATTTGGTTGAGAACTATCTTTTCGTCACCATTTTGAATTACCACATGTGCGCCTCTCAACCTAAAGACTTATCGGCAGGAAAGAGAACATGGAGGTCTTAAAAGCGACGAAAGACCGTTTCGCGTTTAGATTCCTTCTGTTTCCAAAACACGACCTAAATTGCTAACCGCGGACTTGAATGGAGGGAAATTAGGGAGGATGCTACAGGACGATAAAATTTTTGATTTGATTTATTTTTTACTTTTGACTAGAAGAACCTTTTTCATAGGTGTGATCGGTAAGCCGGCATCGAAATTGTATTGACACTGACCGACCCAAGTTTGGATGTGTTTGTAATATGATACCCGAGTGGTTTTGATCAACGTCATTAATGGCACTGTCAATAAGTAAGTAATTTTTCGTGCAACTTGTCTGTAAATTTTGTCGCGGAGGTACGAGACAAGTTGCACGAAACGTTGGCTTGTGTAACACCCCTACGCAAGGTTCGAAAAATTCGTTGCAGCGTTGTGAGAAGCGATGCGAAAAGTAAAACCGACTTCTACTTCTTACAACGTTTGCGGCAGCAAAAAATTGCGAGACATGTTCATTTCAGACTGTGTCACACTTGGATATTTTTCGTGTAAATTGCGTCGCAACAAAATTGCGAGACAAATTGTATGAACACTTGCCTAGTGTAACAGCGCCTGATTCAATTTTGAAATTTTTGCTTTCACGATGATTTTCTTGCCATTTACTTGATAAGCAACCATAACGTTTTGGGAATTATTTTTCGCACTGCCCTGTAACTTAACAGTACTTCCATCACTGCCATACTAAATTAGATGGCTGTCCTCTGAACCAAATCTTGAAAATGAATGGCCTCCTCTGAACCAAGTCTTGAATATTGTGTAAGAGTAGCTAGAGGTACGTGGTGGTGGCTAGACAAGAATTGGCCAAAATCTTGACTGTGTAGCTTAGAATGAGATCTGTCAAGGTTGAGTGATAGCTGAAATATGGTCTGTTTCCTTCTCCTGGTGCAAAAATTCTGTCGGAATTTTCAGTTACATCTGGTCGTTGCAACAGTGTATCTGTAACCCCTGAAGGGTATTCAACCAGAAGGGCATTCACACCAGTCATCAATGTCATCATTTTCATTGGTTGTATTATCAGCATCAGCAGTGAAAATGTCGCAATTGTATATTTCATCCTTTATACGAATTACCAAAGTTTGCAGACTTGAAAGTCATAAAAAAATTAAGCATTCGCAGTGAAATTTGATCCTGTTGTCAGATGGGCGAATTTGATGTGTTACGAGGATTTCAGTTTGTTTACATAAATCGAGTGAGTACGAACTTCCGTGAATAAAGACACTCAGAAAACAGACAATAATCTCTCCAAATATCGATAGCAATAAAAAATTTCACCGTGCCGTTTTTGAAATATAAGTACTTAGAGCTAAAATTAAGGGTGTTTTTAGTAGGTCATACTATTGCTATGATAACATATAGCGTCTTGAAAATGATAACAACGTGCTCACCAATGATTGGGAAGTTTTTTACCATGATTGTAGCATCAAAGGATAAAGAGTGGTAATAATCACTCATCAATATCTACGTCTTGGAAAGTGCTGAAAACTGTTTTGAGCCACATTAAAAACGGCGAGCATGAATAGAATTTTGAATCTCAAAATGTTTACATAATTACATGTAATATATTTTCTTGACGACGACACCTTTTCATTATCAAGTTGGATCTCAAGTGACATTTACTAAAAATGTTAAAACTATCCAAGTAAATTAAAGAGCGGTTCCGGATGTTTGGTAAGTAGCAGTTTGGTCTTGAACGAATCCAAAGTCTTGAATTGGCAACGTGAGGAGTCTAACTAAGCACTGTGTCACCAAATTATTCCCCAGCCATCACTCCAGGTTTCACGCAAATGCATGGTTAAAGTGGTGTTGCGTCGATGTGGAAGTGAAACACCAAAATATGGTTTATCAACGGAATTGATAATATAAATTGACGACCGTAAAGAGATTCAAAAAGCTGACGTTTCGAGAGAATTCAGGCGTTGGAGATGTTTTGTCACATCTGTGATCATGATGGGCCATTTCTTTATAATATATGAATTTAGCCAAGCGTAAAAGCGGAGATCCACGATTATTATTTTTTTCACTGGTATTGAACAACTTCGCATGGCTTTCCTTGAGCCAATATTTTATGTTTAGAGCAGTCAACAAGAATTGACCGCGGTTCAAAAGCTTCAAAACATTAAAACATTACAAGAAAACAATACACGATGCGTATGTTTGTTCGAAACCAAATTTAAACAATCAAAAAACGATTAAACATTTTCATTCAACATCGTGTTGGACGAGCATGTTTAGCCACCTCTCTCAAAATTGCATTTAAATGGTTTTCATGTTTGATCTAGATCAAACATTTTCATCCAACATTTTGCGTCTTGAACAAATGTTTGATCGTTTAGCCACCCTAACCAACAACGCGTGCACGGCCGGTACAAAGCAACCAAATGAACCACATAACGTCGAAATTTCAGCGATAATACGCGAAAAAATCGTTCCGAGGACTCACTCTGTCTAGTGTTGACCAGTACCTGGTCAGCGGTCAATTAAAAAAAAAAAACAGCTGACCTTGATGAGCTATAAATTTGAGCCCGGGATATGGTCACGTGATACTGGTCAGCGGATGGCTTGTTTTGACAGGTGTCAATTGACCATAACATGGATGTCTGAGGATGTCCAATATCATAGATGTACGCTGTAAAGTCAGCAGGAGTATGGCCGCCATGTTGGGCTCAAGTATTGATTATTATTATTATTAGAATCATAAAAATTACAATTTCTTCGATTGTGATTGGTTTGAAAAACTCCTATTTTCCACTAATTCACTTGCCAAGTTGTTATCGGACAGTTTATTATTGGACAGTTTGTTATCGGACAGTTCAATAAGCCAATCACATTCAAAGTAGTATTTTACATCAACCAATCACATTCAAAGTTATAGTTTAATTCAACCGATCACAACCTCGGTTACGATCACCATACATTTCGATCGTTGCCAATTTCAGGGCGACATTAAACAATTTACGCTTCCTTTGTCAGTCTTTTAATGCAAAATTTCCTTCCCTTTTATAACTTGGCTCTTCTTCTTTTCTCGGAAATTGTAATTTTTATGATTAATTGGTAATAAGACTTCGTGTCGTCCAATTCGGTCTGTAATCATACTCGTTGTGAACAAATCGGACTCCCGCTGCGCGGTCGTCCGATTTTGATATCACTTGTATGATTACAGACCGAATTCGACTCCACTCAGTCCTATTACCACTATTTATTATTATTATTATTATTATTAGGATATTTAACAATTATTCACCGAAGTGGAGGTGAATAGTGGTGGATATAAGCGGCGAGGTAAATTTCCACCACTTTCACCGACACTGAGATGAATAATTGTTTTAGTATAAACCACACAAGCTGAATAATTAGCGGACCAAAACAATACTTTATGTCAAGAGAAAATGAGGGACAGAGAGGGAAGATTAGGTGCGTTGGCTGGGATATGTGAACTTCACTTAAGTTATTTTTAGGTGCCCTTCAAAACGGAAGTCGGTTTCCCTTGACGTCCGCAACTATTGAGCACAACGTCATAAGAAGTCATCGGAGCTTGCCAACATGGCATTGTGTATTATGGCTTTCTAAAATGGAATTTTCAGGCGTCTACATTTCGGAATCAATAGGGAGCTTAAGGAACAACGACGGTAGCGGTAGCGGCAACGAAAACGTCATCTTAAAATGTAACTTTTCGTTGTTGTAACTCTTTCGCGATTTTTCCAACTTGTTCAACTTGTAAAATACTGGAAAACTATCCTGGAGCTAAATTAGTAAAAACGGCGTTGAAGTTGAGAAAAAGAAAGAATAGTTCACTGTCATACGCTCACGTTCTCCAGAAAACCTAAAATTGGGTTCATTTCACGTTGTTGTTTTGCTGAGGACGGCGAAGAAATGTACCAAAATGTAAAACGCACGTGCCGAGCAATTGTTTTTGCCCATTAAGCCTGTTGTTTTGTGACGTTCTCGTTGCCGTCGCCGTCCCTGTTGCTTAAGCTCTCTAATATTGAAAATGACCGCAGTGAAAGTGTACGGGGTGCAAATTCCTTAGAAATTGCCGAAAATGTTTCAGATAATTTCATACCGGAAATTAAAGAGAGAAATCGAAAGCTTTGTGATGATTCCGTCGAGCGAGAACCGTGGCCTCAAAAGATGACACCTCTGCTTCTTTTTTCCCTGGTGGAAAAGCAGCAAGAAGAAGTCCTCGAATCGCGGTTGAAGCGTTGAAAAACATGTTTGTGAAGAAACGCAAGCAGGCCGACGAGCTGTACCGAACATCAGATATTTCTTGGCTAAGCGTTCGATGCGATTCATAATGTTTTGCCACGTACATTTAACTCAAGCGCTCTAATGCAAAATTCCAACGCTTTGGACACTTTTTTCTAGCTTGCTGGTGAGGTCATCCAGCTCTTTTTTGGTGATCATATTCGCAGTTTTCTTCCCCCCACAATTGTTCCTTTTCCTTTCCTGTCTTCCTTTTCGATGTCGAGTTGCGCGATGTTGATGCAGCGCTCGAATCGGTATTTTTACCCGCTGCGGGACGTGTGTTTTTCCTAAGTTTAAAACTAGAGTTCGTTTCCGTTTTTGTTCCTCTGTTGATTTCGCTCCTCTTGTGTCACCTGGAAATGTCGGGTCTTCCTCACTGTAATCGCTGTCGTTTCCATCGCCCGAAGTGGGATCACATGGAGCAGAGGAGTCCTATTTGACCCTATGTCACCGAACAATGGCAGCGCCGGCGGAAAGATCTTGTTCAGTTGAATCAACGTAGGGGAATAGAAGTTCAGCAATCGCATGTTTGTAGTTCGACTATGTACGTTGATTCAAATGAACAAGATTGATTCACGCTGCCATTGTTCGGTTAATTTAACTAGACATACGGTCAAATAGGACTCCTCTGCTTCCCGTGATCTCTCCCGACATTTCCAGGCGTCGCAAGAGGAGAGAAATCGACGGAGGAACTCAAATGCTTGCTCGAAGGCACAAGAAATCGTGGCATCTATCTCTCAATCCGGCTTTCCGGTCAAAATATGCCATTTTCCTTGCTTCTGAAACTCCCTTTTGTCAACAAAGCGCAATTTCACGCGGAACGCCGTTTGAATTTCTTATGATCAAGCGCGCCTGCTGGCTTTGCGGATGTCCCGGGAAACAGACTTCTGTTTCTGTCACATCTAAAAATAACTTAACTGAAATTAACTCATCGCAAGGGCCAAACTGGGCGTCTCCCTCTCTGTCCCTCATTTTCTCTTGTTTATGTGTGACAATATACCGACATCGGTCGGAAATCTCGCCCGCCGGCTGCTCGGAGGTGAAAAGTACTTTGCTAATCACTTCCGAGTAAACAATCGGAGCGCGTGAAAAGCACTATTCACTTGTGTGGTATAGGATAGGCCTCAACTCAAATACAAGGCAGTCATCTTCGGCAACGAAGG
Organism: Pachyseris speciosa; assembly: GCA_016490735.1. Classification (NCBI taxonomy): domain Eukaryota; kingdom Metazoa; phylum Cnidaria; class Anthozoa; order Scleractinia; family Pachyseridae; genus Pachyseris; species Pachyseris speciosa. The sequence goes on along the minus strand of JAEMWC010000178.1, from coordinate 805,506 downwards.
ACATCCATTATTATTATATACTAATATTAATTATATTATTATTATTATTATTATTATTATTATTATTATTATTATTATAAAACATGCGATTTTCAACCGGGACTATAAAGTTACACTGAATCTTCTCTTCCTTCCTTTACGTTCGACTAGGTGGCACTTGGAGCAAGGTGGACCGTCGTCCGATAACCCAAGTAAAAGTCTGTCGCGGTCGAGGTTAAACGTTACTTGGACGAGCGTCTGGGAATAGCTGGTGTGGAAGACCTCGTGGTTTACTCTTCTTTTCTTAGATTGTAACACTCTTCCTTTAAAACTTCAAGGCTGTTTTTCTTTTTCAAGTTCAATATCAACTACTATTATCACTACAACCATCCAAGGAGAGAACTATTGCTAGGGTTTGGGAAGTCGTTGTTTGGTCTTGGGCGAGTGCACGAGTACAATTTCTGTTCACGTAGTATCAGCCTTGCATTTGTCATATTCTATTTCTTTTGGTTGATTAGATGTCTTGTAGGTCCTACGTAAGCTATCAGCATCGTTGATTTTTTATTTTTATAAACGGTCCTTTGCTTATTACTTTTATTAAACTGGCAACGTGGCGCATCTTAATAAGCGTTTTTCATTAAGTAATTCCGGGAACTTTCTTTTACATTTACGTCTTCACGACAATTGTATTTCCGCAATAAGGTCTTCGCATAAAGCGATGTTGGATTTTTCGGTATATTAAACGATGCTTGCTCAAAAAGTTCTGCTAAGATACTAGCTTTTTTCGGGGATTGCCGTTTTTTGGGACTGTTTGTCAACAAACAATTATTTGATTCTTGGACGGTTGACAGTAAAACTGACGTGCGTTTTACGGTTTCCTATGAATTTTCAGGCCATTTGACGGTTAACCTGATTAAAACTCTCTGGTGAAAAAAATAAAGCGTTTCCTTCCTTGATTTTCTTTTTCGGTCCAGTGATAGCAGACTTGTTGAAGGGAGGAGGATAGGACACTCCTAGCTGGGAATTGTTTTCAACTTCAACTTCATTTTATTTTATTTCTTGTATTACATTATTAGCATAAAAAGGAAAAAAATACATATATAACAATTAAAGGTGACAGTGGTGTATAGTTTGTGGATGGAGGCTAATAAAAACGCGAGGTTATCGAGTTAGCCTCCATCTCGTTTGAGTGAAAATAATAATAATAATAATGTAATAATAATAATAATAATAATAATAATAATAATAATAATAATAATAATAATAAAACATGGGAGTAGAGGGACGGATTTCTAAAGGAAAGAGCTAGAAAAATTGCGGAAACTCACCCAAACTCTTCGACAACTTATTATTGAAACGACTTTGAAGTTGATGACCATCTAGGCGTTGGTGGAGGAGAGGGAGTGGTGGAGGGGGGAGGCTTGAATAAACGGCTTAGCTATGCCATTGCCACTTGCAATTGGTTAGAATTGCGCGAGGATATAGTTGCAAATTTCCTAACACGGGGCATACTTGAGCGATTCTTTGGCGTAATCTGTCTGCTGAAAAGGTCCTCCAAAATTGAAACGTTCTTAATTCTGTTATTGATTACATGTTAAGTGACATCTGTATCGACAAAGCTGGGAGGCTTGTACAAATAATTAGAAAATAAAAATTTCCTTCTTAGCCAATTTAGTTTATAAAACAAACACACACAAAACAAAATTTCGCTTCCCAAGAGCCAAACAAGCGTTTGTTAGAAAAACACGTAGTCGATAATCCCAAATAATAGTGTACAATTTAAATTTTTAAAGAGTCCTCAGCATTGAGCTTTTCAGTTGTTCCTTTTGTTCGCCTCACTCTTATTCAACTCCTTTTTTCCTATTTCTAATGAGTGATTTTACCGTTTGCTATGTAAATATGATTCTTTATCCACAAAATAGTACCATGTCGTCAAACTTAGCGTATATTATTCAGAATCAGTGTATGGCGGACTGACGGTTTGACTTTTATTTTTCTTAGTTTTCCTGCAGAAGGCCAGTTAAGCAGAACGAAACGTCTATTTAAAAACAGTTTTCACCGCAGACGAATCCCTAGAAATGGAAAAAAATTGGTAGTTTTAGGAATCTTTGCTCAGTCACTTCGCTTGTTTTCCTGTTTTCCTTTTCCTCATTAGCAACCGTTAGGGAAAAGAAGCGTCGCTTTCAAACTAATAAAGCTTATTACAAATGAAATGGCTTGAGGTTCCAAGCATCAACTTTTTATCATGAGATAATTCATGCATCTGGCTGTAAGTAAAAGGCGATAATTTTTTTTATAAAAAAATATCAACGCGTATTTATATAAAGAGATATTTCGGAGCCGGCGTTGAATAAAGGTCCCTACCGGCTAGCCTCTCCTATATCATGGCGCTTGAATATTATGGTGATCACGAGATATGCGTTGAGGATGCGCGATAGAGCATAGCTTCTAAAGCTGGGGACAAATCAGGATTTCTATGGTGGTTTGAAACTATGAAGTAAACGGGGAGGTAACAATGTTGGTCAAAATAGTAGAATGGCATCGTTCTTAAAATTCCCTATCACTACTTTCAAATTAATTATGAGGTAGTGTTTAACAGGCTAAGCACGTTTTCCGGGACACAAACTATAAATACCCCGGTTGATAAGAAAGCTTATTTTCAATCAATGCTTAATTAAACAAGTAACACAATATTGACTTTTAACTTGGCTACACGCTTGTCTTTCTTTAAAGAGCCCAACATGTTGACTCTGTCGCATTGTGTTCTTTCTGGTTGTTATTATCATTATCATTTTGTTTTACGGAGTAATGAAATAGTATTTTTTCAGAAAAGTATGGATTAAAGGATGTCTTCCATTTTTGCAAAGAAGAGACTCATTTGTCTTCTTGGGGACATTCCAGACGATTTGTAACTGGGAGTGAAAACTTGGTTAGAAACCAGATGCACGAATCGGTATTTAATTATCATCAACCAACTGTATTTATTCCTGAAAATTTTAATTTGTGTTTTCAAAGAGGCTTGATTTAACAGTTTTTAATTGACTATAAATTCCCTGTTTTGTAATTAGTGATCCACTAGCAGTTTGTGGCTCGGGCAAATCAGATCGCATCAAACCTTTGCTGCTTTAACACTTTCCCGAGGATGCTTTTTGTTGTGGTGAGTAAAGACTATTTTCAGTTTCTACGTTATCGGCTATATTTTATTACTCTATATTGCGTCTTTTGTAAATTTTTTTTCAAGAAAAGTTCGGTTTATTTCTGGAAAATGGTTTTGCCGAAACCGCCCGTATGAAAACCTAGTATGCAATAAAAAGGTCCTCATTCCACCGATCACATCTTGGGATTTTATTTCAGTATGTCAAAGCAAAACTAAAAATTGCAGAGAACTCAAATTTTATTGACTCTTATGTTGGCTAGGGAATGATTCAAAGATTAATTCTCAATGTAACGTTAAATGTTAGCCATCAAGGTCACAAAACGAATAAAATTGATTTACTCGGTCGCAATGTTCAGTGGCGAAATTACGACAGACCGCCCACCAATTTCCCCAAATTAAACCTCCAACTTTTTGATTCAGTCCTCCTCTTTAGATCTGTCATTGCTGCATGTTGTTGTTTTAACTGATCGACATTATTTCAAACAAGAGAAAATAAAGGAGGTTAGAGAGCACATTCGCCATACACGCCTTAATTCGGGGGTAATTCGTCTCAGGTTATTTTTTTATTTTCCGCGAAAAAGGGTGCCCACGCACGTGTATTTTCATCTCTGTGTGTGGTTGGTTATTACCTATCCACGTGAGATTTCCGAGGCCGGCAAGTGATCTAAAAATAACCTGAGGCGAATTACCCCTGAACTAAGCCGTGCATGGCAGATGTACTCTCTAACCTCTTTCACTTTCCCTTCTTTCAAATTATTGAACTGGTGTTCATTCATTCGAGAAATTAAGGTTTGGAATAACGTTAATGTCCCTACCGAATTCTCTTTTGCCAAACGTGGGCGTGGTAATTGAAATTCCGTATAACCTGTAGCTGTATAGTTAACCTGAAATCTTCGTTTTTACTCTTGTTTCAGGCATTGTGTTTTCTGTGCGGTTTTGCCGCATATCTTCCAACAGCTTATGGCTTCACAGGTAATATTAGCAACCTTTTCGCAATTACGACGGCAACGCTAACAAAAACGTTGAATGAAAACGTGGCACGATAATATTGTGAATTTTCCTTGTGAAAAACATGTTGAGTCTTCATTTCTTTCAAGCCGAGAACAGATGCTCTACTAATTGGGGAGACAAAATCCAAAACTGGGGAGAGGGGAAAACCGGAGTACCCGGAGATAAACCTCTCGGAGCAGAGTAGAGAACCAACAAACTCACCCACTTATGACGCCGAGTTCGAGACTCGAACCCGGGACACATTGGTGGAAGACGAGCGCTCTCGCCACTACGCCAACACTGTTCCACTTCGAGTTAAGCAGTAATCGAAGCTGGTGGGCTCTAAATTTAGATCTCAAAATGTTTTACATGTGGTTCAAAATTGAAAAATTAAGGAATATTCAACAGAAAGTTACCCCTTTCACTATTTTTATTGTTCTCTCTTTTCCCTGGAACATCAAGGCTGTGGTTCAATTTTCAACAACATCCTGACAAGTCCCGGATATCCTAACAACTATCCAAATAATATGCATTGTGCTTATTCCAAAAATATCCCACACGGCATGGCGATGAAGATAGCCTTTCACTCTTTTGACGTGGAGTACCAATCTTCCTGCGGGTAAGCCAAAATTAAATTAATTTAAAAGTATTTTGCTAGAAAACGTCGATTATATGATAACTCAGAGTTTACTGTGTTGTGTGTCAAAATTTTGTCATTCTGAGCAGCAACTACGAGCTCCTTTCATCAGTCTCGTACACGTAAGACACCGCGTAACATCAAACCCAATTTGTCCAACGCTGTTTTCTTGTATTTGCTTTGAAATTGAATTGGTTTATTGGTTTGTTTACTTTTGCTTTCACGTTGCATTTCCTTGGTTGCATTAAGTCTCACGGAATTTCTTGAATGCGCTTTAACTAGACGCGGTGCAAACGTCGAACGTTTGAGCTGCCATATGCCACATGTTGGCTTGGTGCTTCATTAGCATTCTTTTCTTCTTCGGCGGTAATCGTTGACTTTCCATGGACCACTCGACAGACTCAACAAGCGCGAGATAAAGTAAATATGAATCCACTAATAAGGTGATAATTAAATCATGGAGTAATTAAAATAAATAAATAAATAAATAAATCAATCAATCAATCAACTTTGTTTAACTACGGTGACACTTAACAGTTTATGGCTGACACACCTGTGGCCCTCGAAATTCCGGATCGAATTGGAATTTGGAAATGTTGGTTTTTGAGGAGAGGAAAGCACTTCACCCATTGGCACTCAAAACCGCTAGTCCAAACGGCATGACGATGAATATAAGCTTTAACTATTTTAGCTTGGAGAGGTCTTCTTCGTGAGTGTAACCCAGAACAAAATTACTTTGAAAGTATTGTTTTACATAATATCGATGACATGATAATTTAGAGCTAAAGTGGGTTTTCTACTACAAGAAGAAACCCTAGCTAAGTTACGCTCTGGGGCTCGGTGCGAGGGGAATATGTCACATATCCCCGAGGGACAGGTCAATAATTATAACCCTTACCTATATGTGTTTTGAAATCTGATTTATTCAATGGATTGTTTTCGTTACTTTGATTGCTTGCATTTTCAGTGATGGTTTTGATAATAAGAAATTGCTTGCAAACTACTTTAATTAAATGTACTCCAAACGCGGAACTGTTGAGCTGTCATATCCTCACAGTAGTTGCCACATGTTGGCTTAGCATTTTTTTGCCATTCGTTCCTTGTTTGGCGATAATGGTTGGCTTTCCAATATAATGATTGGCTAGAGACCACTAATATGTTGCTATACAGGCAAGGAAGGGGGAATTGAATCACAGAGCCAGAATAAAGAGTATCCTTGTGATCTTCCAAATAACTGATCCAAAGAACTGTTCTTGTGTTTAATTTGCTTTGTTTTTATGCGCGAATCTTGATGTCCAATCACAACACAGATGAAAACCACGCGTGGTTTGCATATCTAATCCAAAAAATATTCATATTCGTCTGGGTTTCCATTGGGTATCAATACTCATGCACGTGACGAATTTAGCCGGCGTTTTTAATTGGCAATCGAACTTAATATATATATTTAGCCAAGCCTAAAAGCGGAGCTCCAAAAGCTTTCTTTTTCTACTGGAATTTACATATAGTGTGCTTGTCATATCACCCATCTGACCTTACTCAAGCTACAGACCCAATGTTGTAAAAAATAGTATGGAAAGGTAATCTGAGCCAGTGTCACACTGAGCCAGTGTCACAGTGGATTTGGACCTCCCGCAGATTTGCACCCTCCAGTCCAGATCTGCTTGTGGATCAGATTTGAACCCCCTAGTCCAGAACTGCTAGCAGATATGAACCCCCTTTTACGGATTTGGACCCCCACCCCTCCTAAAAACAAGCATTCTATTCAGTAACGTAATAAAAATTCCTTTGCAAATTGAGTTTGGAGATGTTAAAAAGCAAATTAAAATATATTGAGGAAGGCTTTTTTTTAAAAAATAATCTTTCATACTTTGCGTAAAAAAGAACCTGCAACGCTAGTTTGCATCTATAAATTTTTAAAACAAAACATTTCTTCACATCTTAGAGCATTACCTAAGGACAGGTCTGTTTTCCCGTTCAAATGTAGGCTACTTAGTTATGGTTTAGAGCCACTAGAAATTGGTGGAGAAGCCTGGTGAATGCTATTTTGAATCAGTATCCGACATCAGACATATAGTGATTCAGATCATCACTTCATAATGAATGCAATTTCAGTTATCCAAAGCCTCCCATGAGACAGTTGGAAATCAGAAATTGTGTATCCTCTGGATATATGTATGCATCAAAGAAATTATGAAAGAAAGATACATGGAAATGAATAAAAATATTTAGATGATATGCATTAAGGCCAAGATATTTCTTTTGATCAGTTACCTCTTGACATAACTATCGCAAAAAACTACTTGCTGACATTAAGCTCATCAATTAATGCACCTACAGTGTTTTCAAAAATAAATCCAGCTGCTCTTCTGGCCAGCCAAGTGCAAGACTAAGCAACTTGATAATAAAATATTGGGCATTTGGTTGATATCACTATCAAGGTAATTAACAATGTAGTATGAGGATTTAAGGTAATGATTCACCAAGGCAAAAGTGCTGGAAATCCGTGTTAGCAATCTTAACTTGATTTTCTATTTTGCAAGAAAGGTAAGGACTAGTCTCACATTTCTCCATGTACATTTGAAATTGCACAACATACTTCATCAAACATAAAAAATCCATTAAACATTAGTGCCAAATGTCATCCAAACATACCACAAGATTGGTGTGACCAACTATGAATAAAATTAATTCAAAGACTGCTTGCAGGAGAAGGAATTCCAAAGGATGTGTACATTAATGAGAAAGAGCTTACTTTAAGTTTAATTTTAAGGTTTAAGTTTAGTAATACTTTGTCATGCGAATACATCTACGTTGATACAAAAAAAAAGTGCATGACTGGAGAATAATTGGGAGAAAGTAAATTCCCATACAAAGAATATTATCTAATGCAGTAATAGCCCACGTATAAGAACCTGGGTTTTAAGAACCTGTTAGGCTAAAATTTTCATTTTAAGCCCCCTCCACATAAGATCCTATTAAGGCTAAAATTTTAATTTAGGTTCTTATCAGTGGGGTTGCTGTAAAAGTGTAAAGGTAGAAACTGCTGAATGAGTTTCTTTGTTATGCTTTGTTAAGGACATATACTGTACCTGCAGTGAACTGCCTATAGGCATTTCTCTATGTTACAAATAAATGATTTATACTATATTATGAGATGATATTTATCATATATATAGTATATTCAGATAAAATTCATATGAAAATATAGGAACCTATTTTAAGAACCTTGGTAGCCTAAATTTGCTTTCAGTACCATTTATATAAGAACCTATTTAGGCTAAATTAGAAAATTCTGGGCTATTACTGTATCACACATTCTAAAACTAAGAGGTGAAATTTAAACGTGGCCCAAAGCTAACCTAATCAAATTAAATCAAATACTTGTCTCTTACAAGTCACTCCTCCTTTGAGATTGACGCTAAAAATAAAGAAGTAAAATTGAAATACAATCCAAAGCTAACCTAATTAAATTACATACTTATCACTCACAAGCTACGTCTGATTTAAAATTGACACAAATAATGTAATAGATAGGACTTAAAACTGCTTAAAGAAGGTGCATGCATGATGTTTGATGGAACACCATTCCAGTCTGGTATGTAGCGATTAAAAAGAAAAGCTGAAGGCCATATATATATTTAGCCAGGCCAAGCCTAGAATCGGAGTTGCACACTCTCACCGAGCAACTTCGCATGGCTTTATTTGAGCCAGTTTAATTTGTGTCCAAAACAATTGAGCAGCAGCAGGGAAAACGGAGAGTTTTCGATAGCAAACGTTTGCAAAAAAAAATACAGACATTCGTGAGTCCTAACTACTTTCAGATGAAAGCGTAACGGAATTCAAAGCGGATAAAAAAACCCCCACAAGCGAACAAAGTACGATGCGAGTGTTTTGCTGGAAGAAGGAGAAGGTGGAGAAATTAAACAAGACTAGCTTGTAATAATAATAGCTTGTACTGATTAATCTAGAAAAATCAGTATTTATTTTGACATAAATGGCAGTAGAAAAGACAATCAAGGGTAAAAACTGATCGTTAAGAGCAGTCAACAGGAACTGACTGCGGTTCAGAAACAACAGAAAAACAAACACAAGTATTACAAGAAAACAAAGCACAATACGAATAATATTTCTTCGAAGATTCTTGGAGAAGGTGGAGAAATTAGACAAGTAACAAAAATTGCTTAACAATTTTCACATAAATGTCCGTATAAAAGACAAAAAAGAGGTCCACACCTGATTGTTTAGAGCAGTCAACAGGAATCACTGAGGCAGCAATCACTCGGAACGCGACAGAGCTGAATAATAGAGCCATTTCCCACAAAATCTTTCCTTGGCTGACACAAAACGCTAAAGAGCTTTTATAGTTTTACTGGTACTTCCCATGTCTTCCGAAGAACCTTCTTCAATTAATGATTCTCAGTGGCAAAACATCATCCAGATAACGAAGAAAGCGCTTGCCAAACCAAACGAGCATTTCTCTCGCAGACCCGTCCACTATAAAATTTATCAAAGCCAGCCCAGCCCAGCCAGTCAACCCATTTTTAACATCCAAACGCTGATTCTTACCGGTTCAAACAAATTAAGACGACATGTTTATAGACAGCGAAACTTAATATTGTTGTTTACAGGCCGCTTTAGACGAAGATCTCTAAAACGTTTTTCAATTTTTGACAACTTTATGTCAGATTTTGAGACGTGCACATGCACATGCATTTGATCGGCTTTTTTATTACTCGAGCTTTAATGCTCAATTTTACGAGGACTCATTGCGATTACGTGTTATTAAGATAAGGGCAAAAGTTTCTTAACGCTGTTGAGGTACCAAGGTCGAAAAACAGTCAGCCAAGCCGAGTAAAAACACTCGTTCGCTTGCAAAGAAAACAACGTAACAAAAAACCCAAACAATTCAACTACTTCTTTGCGTCCAAAACGAGTACAGATGATTGTTATTTATGCCATTCGAGAGAAAAATACAAGTTTCATTTCTTAACAAAAGTAACAAGGATTAAACCAAATGTTAAACTTCTATTTATTTAATTTACCTCACTGTCCTGCGCTGTGTTGTTTAGGTTTCTACCACTTGAAAATACGTAAGCTTCAGTAAAGTAAAAACAAGCATCCGCAAAAACAGCAAACGGTTTGTCCAAAGAAAGAGCTTTTTCAAAAGAGTTTGAGCTACTCGTTCCTCGCATTAACACAGGTGAACTGTTAAGTGACCTTTCTTAGTGAGATGCAAGATGCCGCGGTAAAGTGAAAGCCCTTGAAGCGTTGAATTATACTGTTTTCAACCGCACAATCGATCCAAGTTTAAAGCTTTTCTTGAGAAAAATCGCTCTTCCCTTCATCACTTGAAAAGTCATGTTCCGGAGTATCTTTTGACAAGTTCTTGATTTTTATGCTTTTTACGCGAATTTAAAGACAAACTTCGATCGAAGAAGATGAAGCTTTTTGGTCAAAGTGAAGAAACCAAGTGAATGTGAAATTACGAGGCGCAGAAAGCGCGCGACAAATTAAGCCTCGATTTGGTTTGGGTGTCCAACACCTGGCTTGAGCCTGCGATCAAATCGAAAGCAAGTACCTGGTCAGCGGTCAACTTAAAAAAACAGCTGACCTCAATGAGGTCTCAGCTTCAGCCCGCGATATGGTTACGTGACACTGGTCAGCGGAGACCCTGTTTTGACAGGTGTCAATTGGCTATAAGGTGGATGTTCAGTATCAAAGATGTACGATGGGTGTAAACTGTAAACTAGCTGGTCGGCTGCTGAGCCAGGTGGAGTATGGCCGCCATGTTGGATTATTATGATTATTATTAGGATATTATTAGTTATTGGGCAACACCACCGTCGTCGTCGTCGTCGTTGTGCGCGCCCACGAGCAATGCCGCTAGCCATTTTTACCATGAGAAAAGCAGTTGACGGGTTTCTATAGGTATGGTGCTCCGCTATAAATTATTAATAATTTGGAAAATATTCATTCTTACATGTTCATTACTCATGGGTATATTACGAACAACGAAATGCCCAGCACCCAGTTGGCTTGTTACTTCAGTTGGTAGAGAACTGCACCGGTATCGCAGAGGTCGTGGGTTCGATTCTCGTAGAAGCCTGAAAATTTTCAAGCTTTATTTTCACTACTGCTTAAGTAGTGTTCATAACTGCGATGATCGTTCACATATTCACTACTAGCTGAATCGGAATGATGCTTCTTGACTAGTTATCAACATAACGAATACTAATAAACCTATGTTACCCGGTAGTCTTAACTTACGCTTGTTGACTCTATTAGTCAATGACTTCGTTCTGAAGCTATACATCTTTAACAAGTGAACCCGTTTCATCAGCTTTCTATTCAACAAGAAAGTGATAAAATACAGAGGCTACAGCTCAGCTGCTTTAAAGTTATTGAGGTACTTGATCTTCTGATCAATCACAAAAGACATCAGTAGTTGATCAAAAAACAATAAATCATTAAAACAGGTTGAAGCTTCTGTGTTCTGGGTATACCTATTAAAATCAAAGTTTGCTAATGAAGACAAGCTTCGATTTCCTTGACTCTACAACATCTTTTCGATGTATGATCAAACTTTGTTTTCTCATTGGTTTCCAAGCAACAGCTGTTACCATAGCGACGATAACGCGTGGGCCCTTTTTTTGAACAAGGCCAATTATCTCGAAATCCAGTCAAACACTTCATAACCAAACTTAGAGAGAGTAAACTACTTAAGTCGGGCTACTTGTAGACCCAATTAGAAAAAATCTGTAAGAGCGTCTTGAAGTAAATTGGAAATTATTTTTTTAAGGCTTTTTTTGCTCATTCCCGCACTTTTCTTCAAGCTTTACAAGGAAATGTTAATCTTTCACAGTTATCTTCTTTGTTCAAGGAGTTATCGTAGTAGCAAAGCATGTTCAATTTACGTTGAGCCTCCTAGGTGGCTGTGATTGTAAGAGTATTGAAGTACGAAAGGGGCTAAATTTGTCCGTGTTTTCAAATATTTTACAATCACGGGTACCTGGGAGGCTCAAATTGAATTTGAAATGTTTTGCTACGATGATAATTCCTTGATCAGAGAAAATACGTGTAAAAGTTTAAAATTTCCCCGAAAATAATTCAGGAATAAACAAAACCGGGCTTCAAAACTTTATTTGCAATTTACTTGAAAACGCTCTTATAGATTTTTTTTCTAATTCTGCCTACAAGTAGCCGGGCTTGAGTAGTTTACACTCTTTAAGTTTCGTTATGCAATGTGTGACTGGATTTCTTGATAATTGGCCTTGTTTAAAATGAGCGGCCACGCGTTATCGTCGGTTTGGTTACAGCTGTTGCTAGGAAACCAATAAGAAAACAAACTTTGATCATACGTCGAAAATATGTCATGTCAAGGAAATCGAAGTTTGTCTTCAATAGGAAATTTTGATTTCAATAGGTACTGTAAAAGCTCTATTAACCCCCCCGACCGGGGCTTATTTAATTTCAGGCCTCATTAACGGGGGCTTATTACAGAGAGAGAGAGAGAGAGAGAGAGAGAGAGAGAGAGAGAGAGAGAGAGAGAGAGAGAGAGAGAGAGAGAGAGAGAGAGAGAATGAACTTTATTTACCCACGGAATTTACGTCAGTAAAAGAAAAACTACTGCTTTACAGAAAAGCCGTGTGAAAGCTAATACAAGTTATTCACTGGTTAAAATACACTACACTGATATACTACATAATTTATATACAGAACTTAAATGACAGCGAGGCTATTTATTTGTTTTTTAAAAGCAGAGAGAGTGGGATCAGTTCTGATATGATATAGAATGTTGTTCCTTATCTTTGCCCCAATAAAAGAAAAACTACTGCTTTTAGCAAATTCAGTGTTATATTTAGGGAGGATAAGTCTACTTTCACTCTCAAGCAGCGCATAACCACTGTTGCTTTTTTCAAAAAGATTTATGAGATAACCTGGAGCTTTGTTGTTTACAACTTTGTACATAACAATTGCTAGATGTTTTTTTCCTGATAGTTTCCAGGTCGTCCCATCTTAATTCCTTTATAATATCAGCAGACCTTACATCGTAACCCTTTCGGGTTATAATCTGGCCGCTCGATTTTGGAGTTTTTGGAGTCTCGCCGTTAGAGTTTTGTTCAAATTACCCAATACTACGTCACAGTAATCAAAGAGGGGTGTAATAATCGCCTTGTATATCGTTAGAAGTGTGTCTTGGGGAACATACTGACGAGCCTGTTTTAACGCAGCTAGTCCTGAAGAGACACGTTTGCAAAGGCTGTCAACATGCTTCTCCCATACTAGACGTTGATCAAATACAACCGCAAGGGACTTAGTGGACTGAACCCTGGTTAAAGGTTGAGAGAGAGAGAGAGAGAGAGAGAGAGAGAGAGAGAGAGAGAGAGAGAGAGAGAGAGAGAGAGAGAGAGAGAGAGGGAAGGGGGGCTTATTTCAAATCTGAGACACGCCGTTTTCGTCTTAAAATAGTTTTTTGTACAAAACTCAAACAACTGCAGTGAAACTTTAGTATTCAATACAGATCAGTGTTATGTGTTTGAGTGTATGTTTGTTTAAAAACAAACCAACTGGGCCGTATGAAGTGGATTTCAGAAGAGGGAATAGGAGGGACTAAGGGACTAATTACAAAACCTAATGTAGCAAAGGGGGGGGTGGCTTATTAGAGAGGGGGGTATTACAAATACCGAATTTCAAACGGAGGGCTTATTATAGAGGGGGGTTAATACGGTATACCCCAAGGCCAAAAAAACTGGTGCGAGCCTCCTTAACTGTGACTTATTTCTGATCTCATCTTTGCATAAACATTTTTTTGTCTACAGGTTTGACTACTTAAGAGTTGAGAATGAAAAAAGCAAGAATTTTGGCACGTTTTGTGGTTCCGGTTCTGGACGTTCTGTTATTGTCACTGGAAACTATGTCAACATAACATTTCATTCGGATGGCATTGTTACTGGAAAGGGATTCAAGTTATCTTTCTCTGTTGTTCCTCTAGGTACGTACAGTGCGCACGAAATTCTTTTCTACGGTGGCCCATCCAAATTATTATCACATGACCCGTTCAGCCCCGCTTGCGCAGTCCTATAGACAATGGTACTGGAAGGTGACGGGAGTGGGTCTAGACGTGTTGACGTGAGCAGGTCTGGAAAACCCGTCCGCATCCGCTGGAGCAACCTCGCATGACTTTTCTTCAACCAATTTTGTGCCAAAAAGTGAGCGACAGCGAAAACCCTGTAAGAACACAAAGTACTATGCCAATAGAAACATCAGATGTTGAGACGTGAAACATGTTTTTATCTATTTCAATACTGAATTAAATATCATTTAATGATTTTAATGATTTTAATAATTAAACATTGCATTAAAAGAGATAACAACACTAGCCATGCTAACTAACAAGCTAACTACTTCTAGTACAAATAACATGCCGTATATTTTGTGGTTTGAAATTATTTCATACAAGTATGATATTTATTTCCTTTGTCTCCTAACCCTAATTATTCATTATTCATTCATTAGGAGACAAAGGAAATAAATTTCATACTGGTATCAAATAATTTCATAGAAAAGTAAATTTCATACCACAACAAATATAATAATTTCTAGATGAGCTCCTTTGGAAAGTGTAATTTTGTAATTTAATTTTTAAATCATGAAGACAGTTTGATTGCTTTACCTCTTTAGGTAAGCTTTTCCATAACACAGCCCCACTATAGTTAAAATTGTTACCACGACTAATACCAATAACACTACCACTATCACATTCCTGTGTCTATTTTCTTTATAGTGAACTTACAGAAAACTTGTAAGTCACTAACAAGTTAACTTGTTATTTCATCTCCATCTCTTTATTCTTATTCAAGCACCAGTAAGTTCAGTGGTGATTAGTGCCTCGGGTAAGTTGAAATAAATTCGATTTTGTGTTATGGGTTTGGAAGAGGGGAAGGTTAAAATATCACTTGCATCGCCTTTTACTGTGGAAGTCATCCGTCGTCATGTTCTTTTTTCAAAATTTCATCCTGTAAAACAATAACTGAGGAGGCCTAATTAACATAAGCTTCATAGTTTCCTTTAGGTCTCCTCGCCATTGTAACTTCTATCCATTCTATCTTTTTTGTTTTCCTTAAAATAATGCTATTTATGGTTTGGCAAATAAATAAATAAATAAATAAAATAAAAGTCCAAGTTTTCCATATTTACTTGGACATGTGATTTCAGACGTTTCCTAGACAATCAGGATTTAATGGGATTATATGAGCCTCGAGTTACAGATTTTGTTTTATTTATATTCAATGTTTGGCACGCTTTCTAAAGACCATACTTTTTCTTGTCTCTGGTTAGCAATTCTAATGGAGCTCAATTCATTCTATTGGAATTGAGCAGTAGTCTAGACATTGAAATATGAAATACGGCGAAAGTGTAAGGGAATGATAATGTGTATGACAGCATCATTAGCAGTAAAGCACCTTATCCTCTAGAGGACAAAATGTGCCATCAACTGATGATGAGACCAGTTTCAAATATTATCATAACTGGACCAAAACCCAAGTAGGAGGAGGGAAAGTACTCTTTGTGCCCCAAATAGCGGTTGTTGGTTTTGTTGTTGGAGAATGTCTTTCAAAATGTTTTCGATTATCATGGGTATGCCTGCAGAGAAAATTGTCTTTTTATTAAATCATTCCTATTGTTATCATAACTCCTCCTTTAGACGCGTGATTAGTTTGATATTAACACTGATTTTGAATCGTAATTTGACTCTTTGTTATGATACCTCATTATGTCAAGTCTCTCGGGTATGCAAAGCACTAATTAACCATTTTCTGCCTGTTTACAGTCATTTATTTATTTTCCTTAGTTTTATATTGTACGTCTACCCAAAATTTAGTTATATCGTATTTCAATTGTCATTAATCGTCGTATTTCTTCCCGTTTCTTTCAGTACCGACGCCGACTTCAGTCATCAGTATCAGTAAGTTATGACAGTGGAAAATACATGAAATTTTACGCTTTTTCTTTGTTTGATTGTCCCGTCCCATTAGCAGCCCGGTATATCTTAGGATTCGCAAGATAACCCTTTTTGTTCTGGAGGCGAACGATCTCAAGATTGGCAACGTTTTTGATGAGAAGTCAAACAGCTTAACATCCTGAGATTTAAAGAGTTACATACAGTGATCTTTGCGAAGAGTAGTCTGTGCACGGGGATTATGCAAGTTACCAATCTGCGTGATCATTTAAAAAGACAAAATATCAGAGAGTCGAAAAAATGATCATCTTAAATCCTAAGACCTATGGCATGGGTGTTCTGCAAATTCACCCCCTCCCCAAAAAATTCAACAATTTTAACAATTTTAGTTTTGCTTTTTCTGTTATGAATAACTAATAATGATATCCATATTTTTGGTTTTCTAGATACAGTTTACCCAAGTCTCTCAGGTATAAAACTAGCAATTATCGTTTTCCTACCTGTTTAAATTATTACGCTATTTCCTATCTTTTAAGAAGAGCAGTTAATAATAAAAGGTGAATTCTTCGTTAAGTCGTCTTTCAATCAATCAATCAATCAATCAATCAATCAATCAAAATCTTTATTTAAACACGGTAAAATTCATCAGGTGAATTACAATTTAAAATACAATTACATAATTATTCCTAATAACAATAAACGTACGCTTAAAAAGTCTCTACCGTAAAATACAATTTTAAACTAAACCTGTTTTCTATGAATGCCGTGTATTTAACTTAATTATATTTCACTAAAATGAACGTTTAATAATTGCTTTAAAAGATCAAGACATTTTACTTGTCTTAGAATGGAAGCTAATGTAATTTCCCTGTTAAATTAAGACAAAGAACCCAAAATAATGTAAATGTTTAACTGTTTAAATTACTTTATTTATGGCTGGAAACACTGTGGTTGTTGTCTATAAGGGATTTAAAATTATGATATTGATATTCTGATAATTGACTGGTCTTACTGTTCAATTTGTAAATGCTTCTTTACAAGAGAAGACTCTTAAGGAGGCTCGCATGAGTGTTTTGGCCCTCGGATGTACCTGTTGATGTCAAAATCTGCTATAAAAGATAAGCTTCGATTTCCTTAACACTACAACGTCTTTTCAACATCGTTTCGAAATTTATGCAAATTATGAGTTTTGTGTGCCTTGTCCTTGCTTTCAATATAGTCATTTCCTAACTTAAATCTTTTACAATCATAGCTACCTAGAAGGCTCAATGTCGATTGATATTTCCTTGTAAAGCTTGAAGAAAGGGAAAGTGCTGCCTTGGTAATGACATCTGGCAATGGCTAGACTTTCTAGTCTTCTCGGATAAGGACGATGAATCGTAGGCCCTGTCTCAAGACTACTACTACTACTACTACTACTACTACTACTACTACTACTACTACTACTACTACTACTACTACTACTACTACTACTACTACTGCTACTGCTACTGCTACTGCTACTGCTACTGCTACTGCTACTGCTACTGCTACTGCTACTGCTACTGCTACTGCTACTACTACTACTACTACCACTACTAAATAGATTTATATAGCGCCATATCCACTAACTGCACTATGGCGCTTAATAATTCTACATTAAAAAGATAACTAAACAAAAATTACATCAATTTACGAAATATTTATAAAAAGCTTTTTTGACGTAAAATGGGGGTGGAAGGCCTACACGTCTCCTACTCACATGTTTGTCGCTTCTATCTCGGTCTTTTGACCCATTAAGCTTCTTGTATGTTTCCAGCGGGTTAACATGATGATTTAGAGGATTTTCATGTTAGCGACTAAATGAAGCCATGTGCTTAAATGTCGCATACTTGATCTCAAAGGTCATTTCTGGGTTACAAGTTTCAACGCCTGTTTGTTTGAACCCTTGTTGTTTCTGTTTAGCGACTGTGGTTTTTACGCTCTTTGAGGCATTTTATCTATGTTTGGTTTGGCTCATTTAAGTGATTCCGGAGACGGTACAGCCAGTTATCTTTGTAAGGATACGAGTTTGAGCCGTGTAATAATCTGTCTTGCAATTTTTGTTTTGCCGGGCCCGGCCGTTTGTATTTGCAGCAAGGTGGTGTGCTTCTATCACGGGTTTTTGTCTTTCGATCCTTTCTTTAGCACTGTAGCTTCTTAGAGAGCTATGCAGCACCTGTAATAGATCGTTTAGCTTTAGTCACGGCTGTGCTTTTATCGTCGTTTCCGTGCTCCGCTCTGTGACTGAAGTTTTTGTTGCGGGAGCTTAGTACTTTCCTCCTTTTTTTTAATGCCAGTTTATGATAGGCAAGACCATGGTTTCGATCCTCCCTTGTGGATCTCATCAGTTGCCGGGAATGGCTTGATTCGAGTTGCTCTTTAGGCAACGTCGTTCTTTTTGTGAGAATGACAAAGCATTCTGTTCGGCATAAGTTTTCGCTTGTGCTTTTATACCCACTAGGCGGATCGAAAATACTGGATTCTATTGGCTTTCCAGGTTGCCAACTGTGAACTGCGGTTTTCGATCCTTTCATGTTTAAAGCTAGTACATCTTTCCGCTTGTGCGACAATGTATGAAATTTCTAGAAGAAGATAAGCTTCGATTTCCTTAACACTACAACGTCTTTTCGACATCTTGCGAAATTTATGCAAATTATGAGTTTTGTGTGCCTTGTCCTTGCTTTCAATATAGTCATTTCCTAACTTAAATCTTTTACAATCATAGCTACCTAGAAGGCTCAATGTCGATTGATATTTCCTTGTAAAGCTTGAAGAAAGGGAAAGTGCTGCCTTTGTAATGACATCTGGAAATGGCTAGACTTTCTAGTCTAGATAAGGACGATGAATCGTAGGCCCTCTCTCAAGACTACTAGTACTAGTACTAGTACTACTACTACCACTACCACTACCACTACCACTACCACTACCACTACCACTACCACTACCACTACCACTACCACTACCACTAACACTACCACTACCACTACCACTACCACTACCACTACACTACCACTACCACTACCACTACCACTACCACTACCACTACCACTACCACTACCACTACCACTACCACTACCACTACCACTACCACTACCACTACCGGCGCTTAATAATTCGACATTAAAAAGATAAGTAAACAAAAATTACATCAATTTACGAAATATTTATAACAAGCTTTTTTGAAAAGGTAGGTCTTCAGACTTTTCTAAAAAGAAGCTTATGAAATACCAGGCTGTCTCATATGAATGGGCAGAGCATTCCACAACCGTGGGCCAGCCATTACGAAAGCTCTTTCACCATACGTCTTTTGAATGGACCTTGGAACAACCAGTAGAGACTGACTGGATGACCTGAGTCTACGACTACGACTAGGACTATACTTTGTTAATAAATCGCTGATGTAAGTATGGACGAAATTATTCAAAGAGTTAAAAACTAATAAGACCTTGAAAGCAATGCGACGCTCACTGGTAACCAGTGGAGCTCAGAAAGTAATGTTGAAATATGACCAAATTTAGAAAGACGCTTAATAAGATGAGCGGCGCAGTTCTGAACAGACTGCAGCCTCTGGATCTGGTATTTTGGCAGTCCGTATAAAAGGGAATTTTCATTGTCTAACCTACAAGTTATAAAAGCATGTATGAGGGCTATTGTAGACCCCTCTAATAAATAGCTCCTTATTTTAGCTATTCTCCTCAGATGGTAAAAATCTGATTTACATATAGCACTAATGTGCTTCTCAAATATTAAACTATTGTCGAAAACCACACCCAGATAACGAGCTGATGCTGATGACTGTATTACGGAACTATTAATTGTAAGAGAGGTAAGCAGGAGACGAGGCCGATACCGAAAACTAATAACAAGTAGCTCCGATCTGTCGCTGTTGAGCTTAAGCTTATTACAGCACATCCAGTTGTCTATCTCACGAACACAGGTTTCAATCTGAGAGACTACTGAGGCCTCCACTTCGCCACCTCGGGAATCGAGAAACAGGAACAACTGGGTATCTTCGACAGAAAAGTGCAAACCCATGTTGTACCTCCTCACTATACCCCCAAGTAGCGAAGTGTAGAACAGGTAGAGTATGGGGCCTAATACAGACCCCTGAGCACCCCGCATGCTAATGGTATCTATTGCAAGGATAGGAGGTGAACCAAGAGAGTGCAGAGCAAGTGATACCAAACCGAGTAGCTAGCCTATGAAGTAAAATAGTGTGGTTAACGGTGTCGAACGCCGCGGACAGATCTAAAAGAAGTAAAATGACAGACTGATGATTATTTAAGGCTACCAAAACTCTTCATAATAGATTCCGTGGGACGTTATAGAACCCACACAGTGCTCGAAAAGAGTAGGGGACGTAGTTCCCGGTGTGGTAATGTATCTCTCATCTGATAGTTGGGTTGGTGAATGCTCGGAGATGTTAGCCTTATAAGCTACTCTAATTTCCGAGGTAAATAAAGTATACGTGTATGTATGTACGTATGTATGTATGTATGTATGTATGTATGTATGTGTGTGTGTGTGTGTGTGTGTATGTATGTATGTATGTATGTATATGTGTGTGTGTGTGTGTGTGCGTGTGTGTGTGCGTGTGTGTGTATGTAATGAACAAAACCGTCCGTCAAAACTTTATTTGCAATTTACGCGAGAACGCTCACATAGGTTTTTTTTTTCTAATTTGCCTACATGTTGTGCGACTTGAATAGTTTACACTCTTTAACTTTCGTTATGTAGTGTCTGACTGGATTTGGTGTCTGACTGGATTTGGAGATAATTGACCTTATTGAAAATGAGCGGCCACGTGTTGCGTCCCAATGATAACAGCTGTTGCTTGGAAACCAATGAGGAATTAAAACTTTGATCATACATGGAAAAGATGTTGTAGTTTCAAAAGGGACACTCCAAGGCTAAAAATACTAATGCGAGCCTCCTTAAGTTTCTTTTTTTGTATGTCTTTTAAGTTACTTGTGTTATAATTCTTTGAACACTTCTCCACGCAGGAACTCTCCGTCCGTCAACAAACCCACCAACAACCTATCAGCCCTCGGTTACAGCTCCGACACAATCTCAAGGTAAGGTATTTCACATAAAGGAAAAAAGAATGGGGCCTGGTATTTCTGGAATTTTTGTTTTACTATTTTCTGGCGCTATTTTCAGCCTCACAGTGCTGCTCAGCCTTCCCATTTCTGTGAGAATGAATATATGAAAATAATATATGTGAAGTGAAGATTAAAGAATGAATATCAAAATGATCATCGCAGTTATAAACACTGCTTAAGTAGTAGTGAATATAAAGCCTGGAAAAACAAAGTTCGGCTTGTTATCTCATTTGGGTTGTTAGCTCAGTTGGTAGAGCACAGCACCGGTATCGCAGAGGTCGTGGGTTAAATTCCCGTAGAAGCCTGCATTTTTTTTCAAGCTTTATGTTCACTGCTGCTTAAGTAGTGTTCATAACTGCGTTGATCATTCTCATATTCCTTCCCATTTCTGTTTGTAAAAAAATTATAGAATCAGTGACCTCATTTATAAAGACGGAATCACTTTATTACAAATGAAGGCATTTGTTTTATAAATTATTGTTTACGGATTATTTGGTGTAAATTTGTGGAAAGATAAAAAAAAATTGTTTCTTTACTGAAACGCATTAGAAATGATACTTTTGGATCACCAAAATAATACATTTTCTTAAGTTAAGTAGTGCGTAAAACTGATGAGCTCTAAAGTACAATTCTTTTGGGTTGAAGAGTGAAAATTATTGTTTTTCATTTTAAAGGAACGGAAGGAAATAGATGATTTCAGGCTTACTTTTTCAAAACACTTGTATGGCGAGAGTTACTGGGGTATTCTGATTTGTCTCGTTGTAATCCTATATGCTGGCTGCAGTGTAAAACGCCTGTATAACCGAACATAATGAATCCACATGATGGATTTGTGGTGATGTAGAAAGCGAGTACCTTAAGGGAGGCCTTTCGTTTTGCTTACTATGTGGAGTATCCTCATGCTCTATGCAGCTACTGGAACGTCATTTTGGTTGGAAATTTGAAAACCGCATCACACCAAGCACGTTTTTGTAGGCTGTTGAGACTTAATGTATTGAACATGTTATGTAGTCTGTTGGAGCCTTAGTAAGACCAATGTCCACATGTGTCAAGATAGAATCATCTGCTATGGCGTAACCTGACGCACTCTAAAATTAGGGAATACGTAGGCTGTGTTTTCACTAGGCCGATTAACTAGCTGAACATTCTTCCTAGGTGTTTGTTTACAGACCGACATCAGCTAGTTAAACATGACATCTGTTTTTACTGGGAAATTTTAAGCCACTAATAACTCGGAAGATTCAAATTACAAATCCGCGCAACTTTCAAAAATGACGGGAGAGGAAGCGCTTTTAATGAGTTCACTAGTACTGATTCTCGCTATATTTTTGCGAAAGAGAAGGAGTTTCGTTCAGAGGATGCGATTAATGTCTCGGCAGATGCGGAGGATGCGACAGAATGTTGTAATCCTGGCAATTGAACGCCAAAACATACATCGCCGTAAGCGCAAGACCATGTGGGTCTATCGGCAAGGCCGCAGTTTTGGTTCGAACAGCTCGTTGTAAATCGTTACCAAGATCATCTGTGAAGCGAGCACTTCAGAGTGAGCTGAGATACTTTTGAACACATATGTGGACTCGTTGGCCCTGAGCTGGTACGACAGAACACAATTCTTCGCCATGCTATCTCCGTAGAGAAGCGGGTCGTCGTTGCTCTTTGGAGATTAGCTACTGGGAATTTATATAGAACCGTCGGGCTAACCTTTGGAATCGGTCGATGCACTGCCATGAATGTAAAGGACGAATTCTGCACTGCCTTGTTGCGAAGAGCGAACAATTTTATCAAATTTCCCAAGACAGAGGCCGAAGAACTGCTGGTTGCCCGATATGCGGGAATTGATTCTGTATGCCGACGCTGTGAAACAGGTAAGGCCTTGGACGAGAGATCTGAGCATCCAACGGGTCGAGAGAAATTGTAAAACGGCGAAAGAATTGGGAAGTGTTTTGCAATTCGTCAGTCATGTTTACAAGCATAGTTACAAGGTTTTGTTTCGCAAGAACCACGAGGCGAGCGTCTGGACAACAATTTTGCCAGATTGTTTGGCAGGCATCTGTCACTACACGCGATGCGATTGGCTGCGGTATTTGTCGGGACAAGTTAAACCATCTTGCGAGGTAGTATAACTCTGCGTGAGTTTCCTGTCGTAAAGGCGGGAAAACCCGTTGTTTTTCCTTGTGAAAACAGTTGGCATTGTTAACTCGCTAAACACTAGACGAAGTCTTTTCACTGTATTTCCGGACTTTTCTGACTTTATCTAGCTAAAATTGTCCTAGTGAAAACACAACCGTACAGAATGTCATCACGCTCACTTAATTTTTCTTATCTTTATTTCTACACCTAAGTTTGTGGTGCAGTTTCCAACTACAGCACTTTGACAAGTCCCGGATATCCTAACCATTATCCAAACAACATGGACTGTGATTATTGGGTTAATATTCCACACGGCATGGCGTTGAAAATAGACTTTAACCTTTTCTACATGCAAGATTGTTTTGGCTGCTGGTGAGCTAAGTATAAACATACTTTTAAAGTATTTTCGTTATCGTGTTGTCGGTTCAAAGTTATTTCACTTTTGCCTGATTTTGCTGGCCGGGATGCTTATTTCGTTTCTTTAGAAGAAACTCGTGGCTGCTACGTTTTCTATGTTGGTGTTTATATGGAATGTCTCTCAATCCGGCACGAATTCGTTCCAGCTCGCTCTTGTGCCTCAGTGTACTTTGTCTAGTTTGAGACCAGTATCTATGTCTAATATTTCGGGAGCTACTAAGCAAGTCGACGATAAATTCCTGTCCCCTAGCCCCGGTTCCTGCTTCTGTTTTGAAGCAATGCATCCCTGTGTTTCTGCCAGTTATGGCTTAGATTTTTAATCAGTCTCTATGCTCTGCTGTGGTACCAGATATTTTCAAACTCTCCTTACTTAATCCTAAACTCAAGAAGCTCCATCTCGATGTAGAAGATTTTGCCAATTTTCGACCCATTTCAAACTTGATGCTTATGTCTAAGCTCACTGAAAAAAATGGTGGCATCACAGCTCATAGATCATGTCTCTAGCAATTGTCTAGACGAGATTTTGCAATCTGCCTTTAAACAGCTTCATAGCACCGAAACGGCTTTGGTGAAAGTGTTTAATGACATTGTTATTGACATTGATAGGAATAAGACTGTTATCTTATTATTAGATTTATCGGCCGCTTTTGATTCGGTTGATCATTTAATACTTTTAAATTGATTAGCAAATCGTTTTGGTATATGCGGCTCAGCAATGGCCTGGTTCAAATCATACCTGAGCGACAGAATTTACTTTGTCAGTATTCGGGGTGCGCGGTCTGCCACGCGTCCGTTGTCATTCGGGGTGCCTCAGGGGTCCGTGCTGGGACCAATATTGTATCTACTTTATATCTCGCCACTTGGGGATATTAGGGACCTTACGATCCGACAACGGCGACGGCAACGGCAACGTGAGAAGTCTGGGTCGAGCGGGGCCACGTCGTGTTGGCGTTGAGATTACGAATTTTACGAGCGAGAACGTTGACGACGGTCATTGATGTTTATCGTGTTTAAGTCAAAGAAAGTATTTTAGAAAGCCATGCCAAAGTTCCGTGACACTATTCTCCTGGCTCATGCTTCCCGTTTGATTAACGCTGAAGAATTCGTGCTACTCTACGATTTACACAAGCCTAAAAATCCGGATTTACCGTACACTAACTACGAGAACTTCGATCTCGACAAGATGACCGATGATGAATGTAAAACTGAGTTTAGATTTTACAAGAATGACATTTACAACTTGGCAGAGGTGTTTACTTTACCGGATCGGATCGTTTGCTACAATGGTGTAAATGTCGACATGGTTGAGGCATTGTGCATTTTTCTTAAAAGATTTGCCTATCCCTGTAGATACGTAGACATGATACCCAGATTTGGAAGGCCAGAACCACAATTGTGTATGATCTCAAATGCTGTTATGAACAAGATGTATCAAACATGGAACCGCCTTCTCACTGATTTGAACCAGGATTGGTTAAGACCCGATCATTTAGAGGAGTTGCAGTTCACAACAGGGGACGGACGGTACTGTGAGGCCCATATGCCGACCAGGACAAAACCAAAAGTGCTTATACAATGGTCACAAAAAAGTCCATGCTATAAAGTTTCAATCTATCGCAGCACCCAGTGGCCTTGTTGCCAACCTGTTTGGGCCTGTCGAGGGAAAGAGACACGACAGTGGGATGTTAGCTAGATCTGGAGTGTTAAACCAATTGCAACGATTTTCAGTGGACACAAATGGGAACCCCCTATGTAGTTATGGAGATCCGGCATATCCTCTTCGACTACATCTGCAAGGACCTTTTCGAGGAGCTAGACTAACTCCCATACAGTCTGCATGGAATGAATCTATGAGTGAAGTCAGAGTTTCTGTTGAATGGATTTTTGGTGATATAATAAATTATTTTAAATTTCTGGACTTCAAAAAAAACTTGAAAATAAGTTTAAGTGCTGTTGGCAAAATGTATGTGACATGTGCCCTTCTTCACAATGCTAGTGTTTGTTGTTACGGATCCACCACATCAGACTACTTTGATGTTTCTCCCCCAAAAATTGGGGATTATTTTCACTAAGTCTGCCAAACAGGTTTTACAAAAGTTACATAACACTTTTCTTTTCGAAAATTGAACTGCTTTTTAACAAAAAAAGTTATACAATCGAGAAAGGCTAACATATTGGAATTAAAGTGAAATAAATGCCACCAAAACAAACTATTAATTGAGAACAAATAATGGTGAGCATGTTTACAGAGAGTAATGCAATTCTATAGTTGGATAAGCCCTATTGCCTAGATAAAGGCTCAGCCCCAGTTTTAATACTGGCATAACATCAATTCGGCGACTTTCAAAGGTTGGCAAAATTAAGCAACATTTCCTTTACAACTATATATGTAAACAAGTAATTATTATTATAAATCTTTAATTTTTAACTTCCTTGAAAATGTTCAAGTTAATAAAAATGTGAACTCTTTGTGCATTTAAATGACCTCTTGCAGAGATTGACCAGCATCACTTCCCAGAAAACTTTTTCATTAGTTCCATAAGTGCAAGGGTTTGTTCTTGGTGCTCTTGCATCATGTTTGCATTCATTTGCATAAACTGCTGCATTTGCTGCTGCTGAAGTGCTGAATATCTCTAGTTTGCTTGTTCATCATATCAAACTGCTGTTGTCTTCCTTCCTGCTCCTTTGCTTGCAGTGCTAACTCTTGCCTTTTTATCTCCAATTCATCACGTTTTAAAGTAGCTTCTACTTCTGCCCTATCCTTCAGGTAAGCCAGAGTGCTTGCACCACTAGCTCTACCCTTTTTCGGTCTTGCTCCTTGCTGTTCATCGGCATTCCTTTTGGCGCTATCTTTAAAAGTTTCCAATGATCTCTTCCGCATTTCCTCTGCTTTCTTTGCTTCTTCTTCCTGCTTTAGTTTTGTTTGATCTGTGATTTTTTCAGACTCATCAAAGAGTTCAATGGTTTCATCTAACAGTTGATCTAGTTCCTTGTCCCCTTCAGGGGCAATTCCTGAGGCTCTGTCTTCTTCCCTGACTTTTTTCCTTCTTCTCTTTTCCATTGTTGAGTAGTGGTCACGAACAGACCGTTGTGTAACACGGAATTGGGGATAAGGAATAGCATTTAAGGATACTGCCAGCTTTTCTCAATCATCTCCTCACTCACTAGTTCCTTTCTTGTGCAGCCATGGCTGCAAAAGCATCAATTCCCTCAACATAAGCAATTCGTGTTCTTCAGTCCATTTCATTGATTGACTGAAAGTGCAGTGCAACAAAAATTACTTCATGAGGAAGAACTATCAGTATATCAGCAAAATTTGCTAACAATAAAATTATCATTGTATCTGAGATTTACTAGGACTTGGTCCTAATCATGATCAAAATTTTTAAAACAAATAAAATAACTTGCTTTGGGTGGTATTAACTAGATCATCATAATATTAGACAATATCTTTGTTTTCTTTAGTCCTCCAATAAATTAGCTGAGCTTGTTGACAGATAAAGAAATGATCATGAGATTACATGATGGGTATCCTTTGCCTTCCGAATGAGGGAAACATACAATTAAGGTTGGAAGGACGCTTTCAAATGAAAACAGTCATGAATTACTAAAAAATGTGTAGCAGTTGGAGCAAAATATTGGGCAATCAATAAAGTTTGGATTTTGTAAAACAAGTCTTATTTAATTAGGAAACAGTGGAAATTATGTGAACGTCTCTGTTTTGTATTTGTTTTTGATTCAGTTATAAATATAGCAATATTTGCGGTAGTCGGAATTCGTCGATATAACTGTTCAACCCAGCCAGTGAGTTCCTTGTAAAATAAGGTTAATCTACGGTTATAAATGAAAATTAGCTCAATGAAAGTATTTATACACTTTGCATCGGTCGAATCTAGTACCGCTGCCGACAAAATCTCTCTACTATTTCCTAGTAAACCCAAAATAAAATGAAGCTTAATTGTTCTCTTTTTTTTTACCGAGAAAAAAGTTGGAAAGTAAGTGATAAGAAAGCTCAGTGATAGCGAGTGAAGTACAATCACAAACAGATACAAAGCAAAATAAGTCAAATCTCTCTCCATTCATTTTGTGGTCGTATACAAAAGACTCCACGCTCTGTTCGTTTCGGACATTTCATACAAACTAGTATTCTTTAAATTTAGTCGCAAAGTCTCGTTTTTACCTTGATTCCTTTGCCATAGTTGGGTTTTAATTTCCACGTTTTCGCACAACGTCAAACAAGGCTTCTAGACGTCCGCGCGTGAAGGGACACCGCCGTCTCAGAAATCTACTCATGCGCAGTACGTAACCGGAAGTAAAAAGAGTCCTACGTCGCCGTCGCCGTTGTCGGATCGTAAGGTCCCTATTGTCAGACGGTACAACATGGGTTTTCATTTTTACGCTGATGATACCCAATTGTACCTGTCTTTCAATTCCTTAGATGGGAATGACCAGGTTAGCTCAGTCGCTCATGTTGAACCTCGTTCGGGACATCGACCGTTGGATGGCCCGTAACAAACTCGAATTAAATAGAGATAAGACTGAGTTGCTTGTTATTAGTTCTAAGCACCGGACGTGCACATCATTAGGTAGTAGAGACCTTAAGCAACTCACGACGACGGCCCTGTGTACGCCGGCCGTGAGCGTGAGAGACGAGGTCGAGGTCCACGTCTTTCGGCAGGAAACACAAAACTAAGCAAACGCGAAGACGACGGCTTTTTTTATTTGATAGTTAAGTTAATTATGGCATCCCTTAGAGCTACTCGAGAAGCTTATTGTTTGCATACTATGCGGAATGGTTGGATGATGTGGAATTTCTTGCTGCGAATAACCTCAACACTTCTATAAACCGCGACTTTCCGTATTATTCCTACGGCCAGTTTGATTTCGACGTTTCATTTTGCCAGTTTGATTTCCTCCTTGACGCTATCGTAGCTGAGTGTGTTGCCGAATTTCGTTTTGAGAAGCGACACATTCTGCTACTAGAAAAAGTTATACAGATCCCGTCTCAAATGAAATGTTTCCACTGGAACGGAAGCGCTCTCTGTGTGTTCCTGAAAAATGAAATAATTAGTTACAACCGGCTTCATCATGTGCGCAATAATTCTGCTAAGCAAGCTTTAAAAAAGGCATATAATCAAACCGTTAAACTTAAAGAAATTATAGGAATACTCGGCAGCTTAAACAGAGGGTGGACTGTCGTTTTGTCAAAATCTGCCATAAAACATCATCACCGATGGTAAACATTTCTCGGAAATGATTTACCGCTTCTGAGAAGCCGCCTTGTCAAAAATACAGCTTTCATTGTATTTTTGTACTGAAATATAATTTTTACTTGAAAGAATAACAAAGTACTTTCATAGCCACATGTCCTCTGAGCCTATATGAATATAAAACTCCAAGGATAGCGCGTACTGACGTAGTTTCTCCAGATGTTTGTTTATAACGCGAAGAAACCGTCTCCGATTCTAGACAAGAAATTTCTCGAGTGAATAAAAAGCTCAGAAAGCCCAAAACAACTTCTTCATGTGATTTGCTTTCTAAAGGTGGCTGGTACCAGTTTTCAGCTTTTTTACGACGTAAACTTTGCAAACCAAGGCCGTAAGAAAACTTTTGCAAGATTAAATTATGTATTTAGTCGTTAGCCAAAAATAACTATTATTACGTCATCAGCTGTCACCATGGCAACGGTACTTGAGGGTTATTCAGAGCTGTATTTAAGCTTCTGGCATATAATTTGAAAACTAATTCGGTGACCCCCAATTTTTTTCACGTGATTACTTTTGCCATTTGAAAAGGAAACTGCAAAATGTTTTTTACAAATTTTCTATCAAGCAGATTTTTTATAAACGCGAGAAAAGGCAATTTATGAGTAGCGTAAAATTTCTCTGATAGAATTTTCTTTAATTTTGTGTGACGTTTCCTCTTTACAAGACAAAAATGTTGAAACAATAAAAAGAGGGGGTCACCGGGCTCGCTTTCTTGCAAAAACCTTCGTGAGTTGAGCAATATCCACGCGCGTTTTCGCGCATTTCAAAATCTGGCCCCGGTTCCTGGAAAGCCGATTAGCGCTAATCGACGGATAAATCCAGCTAATCGAGGAATAAAATTTATCCTTCGGTTAGATTCTGTTCCAGAAAGCACGATTAGTACTATCCTTAGGATAAACCAACGGTTAAATTTAACACACCTAGCGAGGTGGATTAACTCACTAACCGCGGAACAAAATTTTTCAAAACAAACAAAATGGCGGAGTAAACCGTTCGTGAATTTCGTGCAGGAAATAAGGGAAAACAACTTATACCACAAATAATACGTCTTGGATACTTAAACGACCGAGAGCTTTCTGTCCATTCAAAATTCAGGAGAGTATAAATCGAGTTTTCGGTAGAAAACAATCATCTCAAGTGAACGATGGCGAACCAAGGCGGGCAAAACATGCAAATCTTACATTTTTCTTACTCAAAATTGATAAGTTATTCGTAAGCTTAAACATTCGATACAACATCGTCAACTAACTCTTTTAAACGGTATGATCTTTAAAATAAATGGCTATTCTATTCTTGCAGAGGCTTCACGAAGCAGAAAATAAGCATAAACTCCAGCAAATTAAAGCTTCAATTTTAGTTATGCTGAACGCGAGAGAAAAAGAACACGCAACGACTAAAATATTTTTTATCACTTGCATTTGTGCATATGTTTTCCTTTACCCTTCGACATAACGTTTCGCCTGTTTGAAGAACACACATTTTTTAATCAAATAAACAAACTGCATTAGAAAGCAGTTAAAAGGAAATAAAAAGGCATTTTTTCTAAACTATTAAAACTTAACATCACCTAATTGTTTTCAAAAAGAGAATTATATTTTATCTCTGTACGTATTCAACCGATTTATATTAACAACGCTGTTTCAAAATGTACAGCTTTAATATACAGATTCAACAAAAGCTTTTGTAGCTAGAGTTCGACACTGAAAGAATCAAGAAGATCTTAACTCACCCATTCGGCTTACAAGTTAATTTTTCGCTTTATACAGAGGTTATTTTCCTTGACTACCAACGCCGTCTTGCAATGAATAATTACTTTCATTCCGTTTCCTTTTAACAATATCGTAGGCGTTTTTTTGTTCAAAAATGTACCTTTTTTCTTAAACTATGACAAAATAAGAAGGTTTGATTAACAGAATTTATGACGCCGTTCTTTCCGTGAATCAGAAAACAACTGAACGCTTCGAGTTCGTGCACATCTTCGCTTCGCATTTTCCCCGCGCATCGTTATTTTCGAGTGCGTTTGCTTGTGGATAACCGGTCTGACTGGTTTATCCCGAGTTTAATCGAGGGATAGCTAATCGAAGGATAAATATCTGTTTTGAGGAACGCCTTTTAATTCCCTGATTAGTTATCCACAGATTAAGAAATTTAATCTTGAATTAACCCTTAATCGGGGGATAGTTTAATCGGCTTTCCAGGAACCGGGGCCTGGATTTTAAAAGATCGATATTTGCTCATGCGCTTTGCTGACTGCCGCTAACCATTACGCGTACACGCGCGGGCACCTACCGTTACTTTTTTTGCAGTCCACGCGCTGAGTTGGTTTCAGTACGGTGGATTTTAATAGTCCACAGTTGTTGTTTTTACTATTTGGCCGAGCGTTTGGGATCACTTAAAAGAATTTCTCCACAACTTGTGGCATGACTAAGCATGTTTATGTTAAATAACACCACGCGAAAGCATGGAATTGACTAAATTGCTCGCAGAACACCTGAGAACACATGTCAACTTTATGCAATTCTGACACAAGTGCAGATATGATTCGCTACAAACAACAGGAGGTGGTGAGGCATAGAAATACTAGAATGTTGAGATGTATTAGCTGTAAGTAAAACTGAAGTGCTATCCCACATTTGCACTTTTAGTACAGTTACTTTTTGGCTCCTTACGCTCCCGGTTCCCGTCGCGATCGATCCCAGTGGAGGTGGGAATTATCACTTTGGAAATTTAATATGCATTATCAATCTCCGGAAACCTGAATTTACCTATGTAAACTGAATTAACTTAAGTCAATCGAGTACATACGGCCTCAGATAAACGCGAATTTCATTTTGAACAGGACAAACGTAGCTTTGCTCGAAGAAAGCCTCGCGTCGCCATTCATCGCGCAGAATGGCGCGACATATCCGGGACTTTTCCGCGCTTTCTGGCACTCAATTCGAAAGCTAATTAGGAAGACGTACGCAAACAATAGAGAAAATTGGCCAAAAATTGGCGAGGACCGCTTGGAAAATCGTCCTTCATGGGATAATTATTCAGTTTACAATTTAGGTTTCATATGGCTTTTGTAGTTGAGAAGTTAGAAAAGAAAATGCGACTACTTTTATGTTGGTGGCTCATTGAGAAGCAATATTTTTTCTGGCTTCAAAAGTAGCTTTATGGGCACTTAGGTTGTATGGCCTCGACACTTTCAGGTGGAAAATCTTGATAAAAAAGGGGCGAGCAATTTAGGTTTCATATGGCTTTTTTTGTTTAAAGCTTAAAGATTCACTTCCCGAAGTTTTGCAGAATTCTGACTGGTGGAAGTATTATTTTTTGTAGCTTTCTTGAAACCAACTTCTACAGCCATGAACTTACATGCAAATTCGTTCTTTCGAACTCCCATGGGTATTTAGTTGGCAGTTTTAAACTTCCCGCGAGAGTAAAAGTTTTGTTCAATCACTAATCAGCCGTGAAATTTAAGTTGAACAAGATTTGTCTTTACCGTTCACTTAAACTCCTCGGCTGACTTCAAATCGTGGTTTAATCGGCTTTTGAACAGCTTAAAGTCAACTTCGGCTGTGTAGCTGGCGGTTTTGCTGGGGAGCGCGACCGAGCGAGCGGCGAAACTCCATTCTCCTCGCGGATTCGCCGTCCGCTCGCCGCGGCGCTCTCCCCAACAAAAAGGCCAGCTACGCAGCCACAAACAACTCGGCCTTGGCATGCGTTACTCATCAGGCTTTTACACTAAAATTAGCAACCTTATTCTGTGTAAACTTCGGATAACTTTTTGACCATTGGAAGTCCTTTGGGACGATTTAAAAGATGTCGCTGCGTGCGAACTTGTGCGGTGGATTTCCACTGACGCGTAATTTTCACGTGCGAAAGGACGTAAATTTGAATTGGCTTTACCTGCGTAAATAAAATAGCGGGATGTGTGAAAAGCCGCGCGTAAACGTAAAAGTTGAAGCTCGCTCAACTTTTTAGTTCGATTCGCGGCACGCCTTTAACTAGAGCGCGGGAAAAACAAAAACAAATGATTTGTTTTTGTTTTTCCCGTTCTTCAAATCTCGCGCGTATAAAGTGTGACGCGCGCGCTAGTGGCTAGACTCTCCACGCGAGTAAAACCGGTACCAGCCACCTTAAAATGTGATGGAAAAAAGAAAATAATGATACGAATACTCACCTCCAGAAGACGACCACAAAACCATGTGTCGCCCGACGTCGACAGTTGAACGACGACTCAAGTTTTGTGATAGACATGCGTGGTAGCTACAAATATTGCATTTTTACTTCCGGTCGTCGAATTTGGCGTCGTCGTCGTGAGTTGCTTAAGGTCTCCAGTATCCCGGATGGCGATTATA